>JBCEWB010773262.1:5592-16561 GCA_039654565.1 Peronia peronii | reverse complement strand
TCTCTCTCCTTGCTCCTGTCTTCTGTCCCGCTTTCTTTCCTCTCTTCTTCTTGACGTGTAAACGTATCTAACTGTGTCTGACATAGTATAGCCGTAATCGTGCTGGTGTGCCGTTAAACCCCAACACAAACAAACAAACTTCAAGAACTCGAAATGAGAGAGTAATGTGAACGGAGGAGTAGATTTCCATGCATTTTTACTTCAAAGAAAGAAAGGAAAACAACCGAACTATATTTTGTGCTTTTTAAAATATCTTTTTTACAAATTTACATTTTTACAACGATTTCGGACACGAAAAGGCTCAGAATTAGTTTGGAAAATTAATCTCTGTGAGAAGCTGGGGATCAGTGTGTTTTGTATTCACAACCTATAGAAATCTTCCCGGATTGAGAACGCTCAGAGAGGAATTCAGTTCCTGAGCTGACCTATCACCTTGTGTTCCCTGGGTAAGGCTTAATAAGAATAGTGACATTTACCACATGGCCATGTTTCTCTATTTGCTTCTACCTCTACTTTTGTATGATGAGTCATTTTCTCAGTCATTTTTTTTTTTTTTGCTAGATACATAACGTATGAAACAAGCATTGGAAAGGCGTAAAAATTATACATCCGTCAAATTTATTTAAAACATCCTGAGGAAATTCTATGTTAAAAAAAAAGATCATGTAAAGAAACGCACACACACACACATAGACACACACAAAGAAATAAACCAAAGCGAAACAAACATATCCATTATACATTGAACTTTTCTGACACTTTCTTTGAGTATACATTAGAGAAAGAGCCTTAGATTAGTCGTTTTTCAAATTTACAGTACTGATTTTTCATGGCTGTTTTATGTGGCAAAGGAAAGTAATTTCTTTTTCTTTTCAAAGGAGACAACAGTCCATGATTGTTTTGCGATTTATCGCATCCCTGGCTTTCTACAAGATCTGGCCTTAATATTCAACTAAATTTAACAATAGAACAACAATAACTACATCAGACAGAAATGAACAGAGAACTGAAACATAAGCAAGCTACAAGCAAATAGCTGACAAGAAAAGACAGAAATAGTGAAAGCAATATCTATCTATCTATCTAAAAGGATAGATGGATAGATAGATGGAAGGACAGACAGACAGACGGACAGACACAGATAGATAGATATTTTTTTTGTGAAGGTTGTTTTAATTAATCTTTCTATGCCATTTTACCACTTTTATTTTTCCAGCTATAGAGGACTTTTTAAAGTTAAATGAATGGTATTGAAAGGGAATACGGGAAAAAAGGGAAAGAAACTTCAAAAAAAAATTGGGTGTGTGTTGTTGTTATTGTTTTGGTTACTGTTTTTATTGTTTCAAAATCGGTGGTCGCTCAAAACAACAGGGAAAAGGGGGGCTATACAAAACAGGATCAAGTAGCTGTGTAGTCTAAGTAATTGAAATGGGACTGTAAGTCAAAGAGTGTAATCTGTTTAAGAAAGAAAGGGAGAGAGAGAAAGAAAGAAGGAGAGAGAGAGAGAGAGATTTTAGTTTCTTTTTCAATTTCTATGTCTTTGAAATATATTGAATTGTGGTTTAATGTATGGCGGTTTCATTTCCATTGTGGCTATTTCTTTTGTGGTTGAAATCTGTTTATCGATCTCGATGCCTTTCTGGACTTTGTCGTGTTACAAGGTAAAACCTGTCCTTTCCGGTCTTGAGTTTCAAAGCTTTCTAAAGCTTACACTGGCACGCAAGGCCTGATACACTTACAAGTGCTGTCCGGCATTGTTTTACTGAAGAAGGTAGATCATGCGTTAATCTTTTCAACGTGGCTCTAATGTACCTCTAGAGAACAAAAAGGTTACACGTTAGTGTAAAATAATTACTGAAACAATATAAGACTTTGCTGAATTCGAATCAATTGCTACTGTTCCATCCCTTCTGTATGTTTTTTTTCCTTTTGTAGGTCTGTATTCTATCAGCTGCCAAATACAGAGAATTGAACGTTTCTATAGGGTTAATGCTGGGAGAAGGTGATCCCTTGGCCTTGACGCACAGTTTAGGTGAAAGAAAGGAGTTCTTCCGTGGCCGTAAATCTAGACTTCGGTCTAGTATTTCGACATTCAAGACCTACCATAGATTTCAGGATCTGGAGATGGTGATCTGGAACTTCAATGAAATTAAATCTAATATGTTGCTTGGTGTCTACATAATCTTTTTTTACTAGATTCTGACGTTGAAACAAGGCTGTCAAATATCTGGCAGAGGCCATTTCGAAAATTGAAAATGATTTATTTTATTTAATTTACTTATATGATCTTTTCGCACTAATCAAGTAAAACATAATCATTGTAACCTTTTTGGACTAGTCTGGCTAAATGGTCAGAATATTCATTAACGACCTTCGCTATAATAAAATCCACCTTTTCTCACGGAAGTAATGATTGCTTTTGACTGTCCCTTTTACTTTACTTTCCCGGAATGAGCTACAGAAACAGGCAGTGTAAGGGACAAAGAACCAGATGTTCTCTTGTAAGATCGGTTCGAAAAATAAATGAAAAAATATATATATTAGAATACGAAAGAAACAGTTTCTTTACACCATAAAGTTCTTGGATTTTTTTCATGATGAAATTTTCTATCAAAGAATCCTAGACTATTATTATTATATTATCATTATTGTTGTTGTTGTTGTTGTTGTTGTCTTATGGAAGACAGCTGTGAATGAAGGAGTCACCAAACTTGAGAGTGCTCTGACAAAATACCAGGTGGAGAAACGTTTGCGACGGAAGGAAAACAGCAATAAGGAGCGTTGCGGTGTCCTCACGAATTGATTGAAAGCTGAATAGACTGTCTGCATAAACGATAAGAGCCTTACATGATTATTATTATTATTATTATTATTATTATTATTATTATTTTACCTCTTTACTGTGATTTTTCAACACCCTTTGTATTTGGCAGAGGGAGATGTTAGGGCTAATCAAAACGATCTCCTATGATTTGGATTGTAAGAACCATGTGCTTTACAGACGGCGTCGAGTTGTCATATTATTCATCCACAGAAATTAACCAGTCTCCTTGATAACAACTGCATTAACTAGCGGGCAATGGGCATATCTGAACGGTTCATAATCGATAGTGATAATAAATCTCCATGTCTTTTGCGTTTTACCTCATTCTTCTACAGCAAACTGTCTCCTTGGTCACGACTGACGGATATTTTTTACTGCCTCGGAGTTCCCATGGCGATGTTGGCGGGATGGTTAAAAATAAAAAAAAAAGAATCCAAACAAAAACACGCTAGACTTGTTCATGAATCATTTCAAAGTCTCTGAATTCACAAATGCACCTTGTTTCACACAAACTGCCAAGTAGCCAGTCAGTTACGTGATGCCCTGACAATGTCAAGTCACATTAACTTGCTCAGATCGAAGACAGTTTTTGAAGAATAGTGTGATAGAACACCTTTAAAGCAATGGTGAGTATCAGCTACCTTACGTGAGACGAGTAGAGAGACTGACTATTTGTCCGTAGGAAAATATGTTTTAAGGTTCATTTCTTTGTATAAATGATAAAATATCTCATTTATACTTTGTCTTCCACACATGGCATTCCTGTTTAACTTCTTTTCGATATTTGATTGTCTAATTTGTACTAATATATTCATATCTGCGTCCATCCTTTTATATATAATGAGCTTAATTTTAAGAGGTCAAAGTAGTGTATTTTTAGTTATATTTTTTGTTTTATCTCGTGAAAGTTAGTATTCAAAAGTGCTGGGCGCAATGTAGCCGCAATCGTGCTGACGCCCCCTAAAATTCCAATAACAAGCAAACAAACAAATTATAACATATATTGCCTTATACTGCTGTATAACATTAAGTTGTATTGTTCGATCGCAGAATCTTAACAAGTAAAAAAGGGCACAATAAACGTACACAATAATCCTGGCCATGAGAGAGTTAAATGCTCTAATGCAAAGTAGGTCAGCGCTCATTTCCCTAAATCTTTTAGACTCAGTAAACAAGAATATTTGTCATCCCTGGCCCAGACTCTGTGTTAAGTGGGATGATCTATTGGTGGGAATTAAGACAATTTACGTATTCCAATGGGGCTGGCTGTAATTAATCGCCATCTCAATAGCTGGATGAGCCACAAGGGAAATGGTAGTTGTCTGTATAAAGTTGATTTGTTTGTCTTGGCCCGGCAATTGATAATCCTCTAATTTCGCCTATGAAATCGTAAAGCATCGCTAGCCTATCCTGCCTCTCGTGCAGGGCTTTCCTTAAGTGACTGCCCTGTCTTCATCCCATGTGATGAAGTGCCCCAATTGTATTCCACCGTCTGTCACACACTTGTTATGTGCTCTGATAAAACACCTTTCGTTGTAAAAACTTTCACTCAGAGAAAATCGAAATTCAGTTCTAAGATACACGTATTATGTATTTTTAACAGATTAATAAGGATTTTAGCACCTAACAGGCAATCGCAGTGTCCGCGTCCCAGCAAACTGAGATGCTACCTGAGTTATAACAGTAATAAAAGTTATTATATTATTATATCATAACTATTATATTCTTATTCTTCTTCTTATTATTATTACTGACAGTCAGAGAATAAAATATAGTTTTCTCTGAGATTTAAGTGATGCAGTAATTTGTCTTTTAACCCCAAAAATGTTAGACTAAATTACTGGAAGGCCAAGTGTAATACGCCAATGTTTGGGCAAATGAACACGTAGAGTTCATATGGTGGAAAGTTATAGTCATTAATTTCAACAAGTGGAGAAGTTTTGTCAAAGCAAATTAGCAAAGGACAGAATAATACAATCATCTATCCCAAGAAATCAGCTTTCTATAGAGCCATGCTTATGATGTAACCCTGAACCCCACAAGCGTTTATATCATCATCCATACAGACCCATGTGTCATATTGGCTGACAATGGGAGAAATACTATCATATTTTAAAACAATCTTTTTTTTCATTGAGAATTGTTGTTTCGAGAAAATCGAGAGTAAGAATTGGCGTTCTCACTTTCCAAACATGACAAACAAATGCAGTTTCAGAGAATGAGGTGATACAGCAAGTCGTCGTTTAATGTTGTGAAAAACTGCTTTTAAATAGATAAGGAAATAATATTAACACTTTACTTGCTCAGGGCTAAATCAGTAGTTAGTGATAGCCTAGGAGCTCGCTTTAAACACTTTAAATTTTGAAGACAAACCATTTGTCTTAGAAATCACGGATAACATGACGCCCTTTATTGCGGCTCAACATGAAAAAGATCAAAGAGTGAGATATTGAATACCTTTTTACATCCACTTAAAAACCAGTTTGTTAAAATATTATGAAAAAAAGGAATATTGTTAAAGTATTAGCACAGGACATATCTATACTGAATGAATAACTACTCATAAAGACAAGTTTATGATATAACACTGCACACAACAACCATTTCTATCATCCCTACATAGAATTGGTATGCATTATTGCGAGATAGTGAGAGAAATCTCATCTACTCTGACAGAAAACCGTTTTCACCACAGTTGAAATATTTATCCATCTTTTTGCTATAACTTTTCACAACGAAAACTCCTCAGCGACCTATTCTAAACTAAGATGTACGTCATAAATTAGAAGCCAAAATGCCGTTCTTGCGTGTGGCCTGCATCATGAAAATACTCGATTTCACGTCAACCAAGGACGTTATGACGTAGGGCGTACGGCACATGCATGAAACACTCATACCAGTATTGTATAAGAGCTTGTATAAGATCACATAATCGAACTCTGCAGAACTGAAAACATCCCAGTATAAATTAATATTCTGTTCCAAAGATAATAGACAAGGACTCTCGTGAGGTGTGGAACTCCACAAGGAAACTTTTTTTTTTTTTTTCATCTTTTCTTCAATGTCTTAGCGGAAACATCACCAGCATGGGCCTATTACCTACGTGTAGCGATTTAAGAGCAATGGAAGGCATTGATAATCGATCGTTTACAATCTGTTGAATCTGTGAGATATAAAACGCAACATAATTTTTTTTTTTTTTTTTTAATGACATTGAAATACATCGCTGTGCATTGCCTAGATTGGGTCTGCAATGAATTGGAAAAAAAAATTGACGTCACGAACTGGTTAAAAAAGCCGAGTTAGTGCATCAGTCAGTCTTTAAAATTTGCATTTCGTCTTCACGACTCACGAATCTTGTCATCAGGCTGATCGTCCGGACTGATATCACTGTGTATGCTTGCGTTGACAACCTCCACCATCTCTGTAGGGGTCTTTGATCTAAATTTGTGTTGTAGTCAAGTTGGCTCCCGTCCACTATAAGATCTTGTCTACCCGCCTCATCTTCTGTCCTTCTTTTGCACTCTGTTCATGATTTGTTGAAACAGATATGGCAAAACTAGATCGTAATTTTGTCAGGACTATCTTTTTAAGCCATCTGTCATCGAGATAACCTCCATCAGGAGGTCGAAAGACGTACCCAGAATGTAACCTCACTGTCATTGTAGGTAAGAACTGGTGATGTAATTCTCGTCACCGATTTTTCAGTTCCTACGTCAGAAAGTAGATCACCGCGTGAACAGCCTCGTCTATCGCAGGTGCTATGTCGGATGATGGTTGTGATTGTCTCACTGACTGACTGGTTGCCTGGACAGCGGCTTTCTCACTTTGTCTTTCCATTTTAACCCTTTACGTGCATGCATTGGATTTAAAGTTAAAGACAATACTTGTAACACTATGCAAATGCTCATGAAGACTCGAATATTTCTACTAAGGAAAGCGGGAGGGGGAAGGGGGGGAGGGGGTTGCTACTGTTGCTCTCCACTCACATCCTTTACAGGTTGTATTCTATTGCTTGCATTAATTTTTCTTCGTGTTTTATATTATATATTCATAATAGAATTTGATGTTTCCATTCTCTGTTTGAGAGACACTCATGCACTGGGCCTTTTTCAAAAAGATATGTAATTCTCTTTTACCACTTGTAATGTTACAGAATTTGATGGAAATTAGGAACGAGACCGAGAACATAGAATAACAAAACGAGAGCTTCCCGGCGAGCATAAGCAGAATAGTCGACGAAACCATCATCTCAGGGTTAAGTACCGTATAATACGACATCACCATCAAGGGATTTCACTCTTTCTGGAGATAATAATGAACGGTTAAAATCCCCTCGATTTCTAATTGTCAATGATTCGCCTTCTTTTTCTTTCCTGTCTGCTCTGTCCTGAGGCTATACCCATAAAACAATGTATTTCAGAGTTGAATTTGCTAAAATATATTGAGTAAAAGTCCAAAAATCGTGATTTGGTGACATGACCTAAATGACGAGTTATGAAGATTGACAAAACTAATTGGCCATTTTGCCACTACATTCGACTGCAGCAATAAGTTTGCCTGCCTCTTCAATTGCCAATATCTTGAATATCCAATGTAGAATAATGATTTTTACAGCAGCAGAAAGAGAAACGAATAAGCTTTAATGTTATTCTAATTTCTCAATATGCCCAAAAAAAAGTGACTAACGCCTAATTTCATCGTATAGGATTTCGTTTATTGTTTGTAATTATAGGCTTAGTTTCTTATAGAACGTGACCCCAGGAATTTTAAAGTCTGATGTTTCTTTACAGCGTCATGTGAGAATGTAAAGTGTTAAACATCTGTCCAGAGTGCTTAAGAGTGTATGATAAGTTCACCATATATAGTGAATATCAATACCATGTCTGTACAGACAACACAATAAATAACTGCTAACTAGATATTGCCATAATAAATATCTGCTAAAACAGCTATGTAAAAGTGCTTACTGTTTCCATGGTTACCATCTAGCAGAACCTGTAAATTTCGCCCTAAACTAGATCTATGCCAGACCATCCTTTGCATTCATCGAGAATAATAGACATAGGAGATCAGAAAGTGTGTCAATAGACAGCCGCCTTGTATGTCTCCAGGGAAGCTGACAACATGACTGTCTCTATTGGATCTGTCCGGGTAATAATAGCTTCTAAAGTGCGCGTACGGAAATGAGCGCTATCTGGATGTCGCTTATGATTATTTATTGCCGTGTCCAAATATGGTTTAGGATTTCCTTTTCCTAATATAATGAGGTTCAAGTGCCGGCAGTTTTGTACCGAAAGCCACAAGCTCTTAATATATATAAGCTCCTCAGCAATGCCCTCTTCCCAATGCCCTCTTCCCAACGCCCTCTTCCCAATGCCCTCTTCCCAATGCCCTCTTCCCAACGCCCTCTTCCCAATGCCCTCTTCCCAATGCCCTCTTCCCAATGCCCTCTTCCCAACGCCCTCTTCCCAACGCCCTCTTCCCAACGCCCTCTTCCCAACGCCCTCTTCCCAAATGCCCTCTTCCCCATTTCACAAATTTTTATTTTCTCTGTAATAATTTCCGTTGCTGATTCTTGGATCCCCGGTATTTATCATTTTTTCCTCTCCGTCATGAGACAAAAACTACAGATCTGGATATATTTCTTACATATTTGACAAGAAAATAATACCTTCTACATCAGAATGGGAAAATACAGCTGATATTTCTCTATCACACATAAACGCTCTCACCAGCCAAAATGATTAAAACAAACAGATAACTAGTCGTTCATTTCAATACGATCTCGTCCTACTACTTATTTTCCCATCAGAATGAAACTGTATCATACTTTGTGCGTATTAAATTAAACATAACGATATAGCCACAAACCTACCAGACAACTGTAGTCTTCTAGTCCAGAGTGGATCTCTGATGACTAGCGGAATGATTGTAGAATAACAAGAGGCCTATCAGAACACCATGCCTTATTACCATATTTTCCCTTTCTGTCATGAATTATGCCTTTTTCTCCTCTGACATAGAGCTCATAAATTTAATTGCTATCCAATATGCTGGCTCTGAAATGCTCATGAAGCCAAACGTACGTTAAAATAATAAACAAATTAAATAGATGAATAAATAAATATAATAAAAGAAATGAATGAATAAATAATAAATAAACAATAAATACGAGTAGACCTGTGCATCAATCAGCCTTTCTAACGTACTCTCCCGTTCAGAACTTATCATCTATCGCGAGATGTGTGAATTCTTCATCCGAAAATTGCTCATAAATCTGTCAGACAGTTGAGTTGCTAGGCCGTGGAAATTAGAGGAAACAAATGACAAAGAGAAACTGATATGACCATCATTTGACCGTACTAATAAACTTTTTTCCCAGTACAATCATCATCTATCATGACGTCTAGCTCATTCATACGACAACTACCTTTTTTGGTGAAATTGAGTTTGAGTCTTTTACCACGTTGATCTTAACGCTTCCAACCTTGAATTTCCAAAAGGAAAAAAAAAAAAGAACTGCACCATTTGAAAAAAAAAACGTGTGTAATGTTACTCAGTAAAATGATTTTTAAGAAAAAGTATTATTTTTTTTTTATTTTGAATCAAAATGCCCGAAACTGAGATTAATATGTATTTTTGCTTCTGCGATGCAGCTCATAATTCCATCTGAAAGGCCATTTGACGTACATGGTTCCAGCAAAAAAGATAGCACTGGAGATAGCACTGACCACTATTGAAATACCATCTGGTGTGAACAGCACAGAGTTGTCCATCAGGTCAGATCTGGAATCTGTCATTAGCTGTATGTAATCTACTTCTGATACAACCCACAAATCTTCCCCCCCCCCCTCCCCGGGGATCCGGGGTATATAAATACATTCTTTGCTCCCACCTGTAGACGGTGAAAGCCCGCCATCGCTGGGAAGTCTCCTTGTGGAATGTCATCCTCGACGTTCCAGGGGTGACATCTCTTCTCTCTCTCCTTGCTTGATCAGCCCTTTGACCATATATTCTTACCGTGTTTGGCACAATACGGCCGTGATCGTGCTGATGTGCCGTTAAATCCCAATACAAACAAACAAACAAACAAACAAACTTACAAATCTCTCTGACAGCTAGTAGTGTCGCCCCAATACTCGCTGAAATCAAACGCTGTAGCAAAAAAGACAGTAAAGCTCTTTTTTTGAATACCATGTGGACTTACAACATGTTTTTCTCATGAAAAAGCATCTGTTATGAACAGCTGTGTGTACATTTGAGACACGACACGATGAAATCAGGCGCTCGCCAAACTGAGGTGACCGGAGAAATCACATGTTTTTCAACAGTGAATGACTTTTTAACGCATATTTTTTTTCTTCACAGAACCCTTCTATATCAATCTAAAAATGCATTTCACAGTTAAAT
Source organism: Peronia peronii (assembly GCA_039654565.1). NCBI lineage: Eukaryota > Metazoa > Mollusca > Gastropoda > Systellommatophora > Onchidiidae > Peronia > Peronia peronii. Next base: position 6,324 of record JBCEWB010773262.1, on the reverse strand, counting down.
TTGTTGAAATAGATTGAGTAAACGCAAAATAAAATTTGTAATTTAGTGGCATAGCTTTTAATAAGGATTAATAAGGATTTACAAAAATGATCCGCCATATTCTCACTAAATTCAGCTGCAACAATAGACCACCCCATCATCTTTAATTGCTAATATCTGGACTACTATTTAAGGTAAAACAAATTTTTTTTCATACACAGAAAGGGAAATGGATAATCCTCACAATGAAACCAATAATTCCACATACGCAAAATTTGACGAGAGCCTGGTTTCATCGTGTCGCATCTCATTTCATTCCGATACAGTCCACACATCTATCAGATGGCTGGTTCTCGGTCTTCAGCAAAATTACTTTCTACGCGTTAGGGATAAGACAACTCCTATCTTTTGCTCAGAATTATTATCATTTGCCATGAACCATGTGTATTATTCATCCAAAATAGCCCACCAATCTGTCTGAGAATTGGATTCTTTGGCTCAGAAATGAATGCTTTCCAAGGCCAGAACGATTAGATGATAGCAAGAAGCTTATCGAATACCATCCTCCCTTACAGCTGTAATATATTTCCCGTTATAGTTATCATCTATCATATTGATATGTCTATTCTTCCCTGCGATACAGTCTATAATTCTCTGTGACAACTGAAACTAATAGGGAGGACGCACAGGAGGATTGAAAGTGGGGGGGGGGGGGGGGGAGGCCATGGCCCCAACTTCTCTCTGACAACCGAA
>JBCEWB010773151.1:0-16561 GCA_039654565.1 Peronia peronii | reverse complement strand
CAGCAAAAATTGGCAACTTCTAAAAGCCGAGATAATCCTACTTTCCTTGGATTGAAAGGCTTAAGAAAAACAAACAATTACCCAAAAGCTTGAGACTCACGCGACCTCCTACTATCAGCAACTTGATTTACATATTTTTGTTTTCTGGTGATAGACTGGAAAAGAAACATCTAACAAAAAACTGATTCAAGAATCCTGTAATTATCTAAATCACTACTACATTGGTCCAACCGTATAAATTCACAAAAAGGACACACTAATTACTCTTACACAACAATATCGACATCGGTTTCAACAGCAGCATTCAGCCCAGCTAGTGGGACTTTATCCCAAGCCACTTCTAGCAAGGCTAAGCGACCCCTCTGCCAAGGCTTCCGACCGACCCCCAAGGGGGGGGGGGGGAGGAGCGACGCACCGCTTGGGAACCCCTGATGTAACTCTAAGGAATAACACCTCTCAATCTAGATTCACACGTCACCCAGTCCAATGAGGAGGATGTACGTATGTAAGGGCGCATGCACATTGCACTAGATACAGGATGCATAAAGGCTAGAATGATAGTTGAACTTGTGTGCGCACATTATATTACACCATGGTGTAAGTTGAACTTGTATGCGCACTTTACACCATAGTGTCGCGTCTCAAAAGTGATCACAGTACAACGGGGTTACGTGTGGCGACTCTTTGATAAACAAGATGGAGCTTTGTTGTGCTTTGTTGTTGATGGCGGCAAAGGAGTAAAAAAAGAGAATTCAAAGCATTTCTGTGCACCCAATTAATTTGGGAAGAGCTTCCCATGGCGAATATCATTACTTAATGCCCGAACCAGGCTACATGAGGACGATGAAAGATTTGTGTGTGTTCTTCCCTTTCAAAAACATACACAAAAATTTTCTCAAAACTTTTAAAATTCGCATATTTGCAAAATGCACATCCCGAAGAGGATTTTGATATGCTGAATTAAAAAATGGCATTAAAAATCCTTTAGGATCCCAAATTATTGATGTTAAAGTTCTGTGAATTCTATTCAGCCCGAGCTTTTTTGAGGGCCGGATGTAATGGCGCCATCCTGGTCGCGTTTCTGCGGCAAAAGATAGGCCTAGGCCTAGAGCATGTCTTTTCTTCAACCGCGCGGAGACAGTATCGCTATTCGCGTCAACTCTTATTAGAATGTTATTATCTTATTAAAATTTTATCCCCTTGAAACCAATTAATCTATGCTTTAGTGAGGTACGACTGTAAACACTAAACAGTGTAAAACTCACCGCGAGGTCGTTCCACTATAACTGGGCCCTAGATGCATTAGACACAGGGTGCATGCATTAGATACAGCAGGGTTCATTAAGTAGATACAGTGTGCATTAAGGGTGCATACACTAGATACAGGGTGCGTTAGGGGTACATGCACTAGATACAGGGTGCATTGAGAATACATGCACTAGATACAGGGTGCATGTACGAGATCCTGCATGATTAATTTTACGATGAGAGGATGTTGGTGAAACTTTAGAGTACCCTAACGATTAAGGCTGAAAATTTTCTTCAAGGAGTCGGATGTACCAGACTATATTATATGATTAACTCTATGATAATAAGACAAGTAGAGCTTGTGAGTGTGATATGTTTTAGAGCTGGGATATTAGTGAGACAAAATATTAAGATACTATATCCTGTACTTCCATGAAATCTTATAGTAACGAGTCAAGCTGAAAGTTCCTCTCTGCAAATCTCATGTAAGTTTTCTGTCTCTGCACCTTTCTTCCCGGATTGTGTCTTTATTTTGGTTTGTTTTAAATAGACTGCATTAATGTGATTTTTGATCACTGCAGATCGAAGTTGCTTGTGTTATGAAACACAGATCAACAGAGTATGAGCAGAAAGAAACAGTTTGGGCTTGCCGTTATTGCTTGTATTGTGGGAATACTTCGGAAACTTTGTCTGCAAAAATGAACAACTGTATAAAGACCACATCCTGGTCCTAACTCCAACTTTCATTTAGACCTACATATATTTCTCTCAAGCTCAGTTGTACTGTAGACACATAGAGCTCAATTGTTGTTTGCAAACAGACAGATAGAGAGACACACAGATAGACCTACAAACTGCCAGCCAGCCAGCCAGATAGAGAGATAGACAGTCAGACAGACAGTACAGACAATCAAACAGACAGTACAGACAGACAAATTTCTATGTGATGCTGAAGTTAAAGAGCTTCTAAAATAGGGATTTCAATGCCAGGACCGCATTAATGAAAATCAGACTTTTCTTGCAGAGTTTTGAAATCTCCTCTCATAGTATGTATATCTTTCCGATCCAATATATGCTTTAAATATAACCCTATTTGGTCAAAAGAAAATATGGTGACAATTTTGTAAGTGAAGTTTTTGGAGATTTAGCCTGAGCAACGGCGCTTCCCCCCCACTCTTGAAATGATTTTGAACGTCAAAGGATTTAGCAACGTGCGCAATCAAGATATCCTCCATGCTCTCCTAAACTAACTCTGCCTCTCAAACCCTGATCTCCCAACTTCTGCCCCCTCTCTCTCATAAACAAATGACCATGCAGCCAGTGGCCTTCTTAAATAAGTTTAGTAACATATTGATTATGATAAGCTCAAGATGACCATTTTTTCGAACCAGTGTAAAAATGAATGAGAGAAAGAAAAAAAGAAAGAAAGAAAGAGAGAAAGAGAAAGGTATGCTTTCCATAGATGATGCTGAAGTTTGATTCTATTAGGGTAGGTTGGGTATTATTTCGCCCCGTGTACTATTTCGCCCACCTAAAATACATCGGTCTTTTTAAGGCCTAAAAATTAGTTTAACCAGTGAAATATCAACAATTTTTATTTCAGTTGAAACCAAGGCATCTTTTGATATTTCACTGGTTAAACTAATTTTTAGACCTTAAAAAATACCGATGTATTTTAGATGGACGAAATAGTACACAGGGTGAAATAGTACCAATCTACACTAATAGATCGATGGTCATCAACTCTTGGCCTGTATATATTGTTAATATCATCATTGACCTGACGAAAGCCTTCGACCTGGTCAGCAGGAGCGGACTCTTCAGCGTCTTGCAGAGGATCGGATGCCCTCCCCCCCAAGACTACTCCAGATGGTGATTTCCTTTCATGAGGACATGCACAGCACAGTCTGTTTCAATGGTGGCACATCCGCGACCTTCCCTTTGAGCAGCGGTGTGAAGCAAGGTGCGTCCTGGCGCCGACACTGTTTGGGATCTTCTTCTCGATGCCCCTTCAGTATGCTTTTGCCGACTGCGAGGAAGGCATATTCATCCGCACCAGAGCGGATGGGAAGCTGTTTAACATCTATTATAACATCCTGCGTGCCAGGACGAAGTTAGGGAGGTCTTCATCCGAGAGATGCTATTCGCAGACGACGCGACGCTGACGTCTCACACCGAGGCTGGTCTACAGGAGCTAGTCAGTCGCCTGTCCCATGCCTGAAAGGAATTCGGACTGACCATCAGCCTAAAGAAGACTAATATCCTAGCCCAGGGCACAGAGATATCCGGCAGGATTGGAAAAGCTGCCGCAGTCATGTCCAAGCTGAATAAGTGTGTTTGGAGCAACAGCCAGCTAACAGTGAACGCAAAGCTACGCGTCTACCAAGCCTGCGTACTCAGCACTTTGCTGTACGGGAGCGAGTCTTGGACTACATATGCCGGCCAGGAGAAGCGGCTCAACAGCTTCCACCCACGTTGCCTCAGACGCCTCCTTCAGATCAAGTGGTAAGACAAGGTGACAAATACAGAGGTCTTCCAGCGCGCGGGCATCCCAAGCCTGTTTGCACTCCTTAGACGGAAAAGCCTCAAGTGGTTAGGCCACCTGCGCCGCTTGGACGACGGGCGCATCCCAAAGGACATGCTGTATGGGGAGCAGCGCGAGAGTTCCGTCCCACAGGAAGACCGCAGCTCCGGTTCAAGGACATCTGCAAGCGGGGCAAGAAGGCAGCCGACATTGACTCCAACACCTGGGAATGCTCTGCCGACAACCGCCAGTTCTGGAGAGCCATTGTCAGTGAGGGAGTGAAGCGGGCAAAAACCACCAGAAACGACCAGCTCGCAGACAAGAGGGCAAGGAGAAAGGCAAGGGCAGCCTCTGTGGCAGTGTCAACCCCCTTTATTTGCAACAACTGTTCGCGAGACTGCCACTCTAGGATGGGGCTCCGCAGCCACTCTAGAAGATGTCATCCCCAGTCCTTGCGCTACGCCATCGTCTCGCGAGACGAAGGGATGCCGACGGATCATCTTGATAACTCACACCGCAACATTCAGTCTTATCCTTACTTTAATCCTTAATGATCAATCATAGCTTGGGATTTGTGTTTCAGTGCCAGAATGAGGATACAGAGATAAAGAACATTGACGGAGGGCTTACAAGGTTGCATTCAGACAGACAGACATAGAGAGAGGCACACACAAACACACACACACAAAGACCTATACACATAAGCACACAAACAGACAGCTCCGACAGAGATTCCTAACCATCATACCATTCCTAACTAGATTACTGAACTTTTTCTCTCTTGGCTCTGCGAATGTTTCTCAATAATTCACATTTAATCCTGTCGCTAAACCTTATCTAAAACCCTTGAATAATCATGGATTAATATGATGAGACAAGGCTAAGGACTGTCGAGGGAACACTTACAATGCTGCATGAGAGATATAGAAGGCGAGAGAGAGACAGAGAAGTTATCATGGAGTTCTCTCCCCGAACGATCAGTTACATTGTTTGCATAATGCTGTGGTAGAGTAGGAGAAGAGGATGGTGCGGGTTCGGTTCGCCCGTATCTAGAGTAAACTATAGGACAGCGGTGAGCTTGTACAACCATGGATGGATAGGCTGGGGCCGGTGGTGGTGGGCGGGCCATTCTGTTTCTTTGTCCCCTGAAGGTCCAACGGTGGCCAGGCAATGACCGCACAATGAGAACTGAACGGTCACGCAGCTGTTTAGACTGAATGTTTGAAGAGAACAATTTATTTCAACTCCCATTTGAACTTTTCCCTCTCCCACTGCAGTTAACCTTACATTCTCCAGAGGCCGTTCTGTTCCAACTGTACGTCGAGAAAACGTCTATTCCATGAGGATTTCGATTCCGAGAACAGAGAGATTTAATTTTATTCTACGATCTCGTTTTTAACATACAGTGAACAAAATGCAATGTTTACAGAGCAAATCGATGCAACAATTTATATGCAATAATGTGGAAATTTATTTTAGAATAGGTGGGGGGATGAAGATCTGGAAAAAGTTCTGTCGAAGTTCCGTTTAAGGTACATTATGCTTTTAATCTCCTGCTGGTGTTATCCCGACCGTCGAAGTACTTTTGAGTGGATCTTCACATATTATATTGCTGAAATAGATTATGTTATAAGAGAATAATCAATCGTGATTATTTATAAAGTAGGTTCCTATTGTAAGAAAAAATATCAATTTGTTTTCAGAACTCAAGTTTCTCGTTGCGAGAAAAATATAGCCGTGATTATGCTGGTGCGCCGTTGCTTGTGTTGAGGTTTAACGGCACATCAGCACGATCACAGCTATGTTGTGCACCAAGCACGGTGAGATACATTTACACGTCAAGAAGAAGAGAGGGAAGAGAGCGGGACAAAAGACAGGAGCAAGGAGAGAGAGAAGAGAAAATGTCACCCTTGAAACCGTCCAGGATGGCATTTCATGGGAAAAAACAAACTCACCTTTCCTAATAGTGGCCTTGATACTGGTAGTATCCATTGACACTTAGGCTAGAATTTTACAGCACACGCTATACGGTGGTGTCGCGCTTCAAAAAGTGTTTGTGAGTTCTATTCAAGTTGAGCTTTTTTAGGACCTGATGCAATGTGCCATTCTGTTTCACACGAAGACAGGCTGGGATGGGCAATTCTGCGACAAAATAGAGCATGCCCTATCCTCAATGCGTCCGTACGCTGCGAAACGCGTGGAGACAATATCACTGTCATCACTAGGCCTACTCACACCATCTCTTGTTACTGAAACCAGTTAACCCATGCTCTATTCAAGGTACGACTGTAAACAGTGTAGAACGCGCCGCGAGGTCGTTCCACTATAACGGAGCCGGTATAGGGTTAATCCTTCCTAATTTAATGCCCTCCCCCCACCCGCCTCCCTGTCGTTCCACCTTACAATTGAAGAAGTAAGTTACTCACAGAAACCAGATTAGAAAAAAAAAAAAAAAGACGAGGATAAGTGAGGGGAAGGAGATGGGGTGGGTGAGCGATAAAAGTCCTTGCTTGTTGTAAATGCCAAGATGAAATTTGTGGCCTATGATTGTTGAGAGCAGATGTTGAAAAGAAGCGATGTTGAGGAAACTGAGAACGGGGAGCAAGGGGTGCTTGTAAGATAATGATGGGGCAGTATCCTGTAATGAGAAACGGGGCCTGAATGCTATCCTGAATTTTTAAATTTTTTTTTTTCAACTGACAGTGTGTTCATGTTTTATCGAAATCGCGTTAAAGAATAGACCAATAGTTTACTGTTTGTTGTAACAAGTTTGGACGCATCATATACGACAATGCACAGATCATAAAAAGAGACCCTACTTCTTATACTAGAACCTAACTGCCAAATGGGCTTTGTTAACCTTTCAAGTGCCACGGAGAGTGATTGCAATCATGCTGAAGAAATGCAAGAACAAACAAACAGTAACACGAATGCTGTGTGACTGCATTGCGTTTGTGTAAAAAGAAACTCCTGCATAAAGTATGATGAGCAAGTTTTGACAACGTCGGCCCCCTTGACACTTTTGGCGTTGAAACGTCAGGTTGATTTCATTCAAAAGAAGTTAAATATTAAAGTATTTGCACGTGGAGTGTGCACTAGCTCATGCAAGAGGAATGGATTAGCTGTTAAGTTTGGATGGTGGGGAGTGTGAACTATCGAGACAAAGTTGGAGAGAATGTATATACTACCATTAGTGTGGGTTCTTTCATCTATGCAGGCGACTGAAACAATGTGCATTCTGCATTGACGATATTGCGGTAATTACTGTGACTCGCCGTCCTGTCATGCCTCACATGATTGAATCTACCAATATGCGTTGAGCAGGTGAAGGACAGTGCCACAACGTTGGAGGAGTGTATACGTTGCAAGGTCTCAAAATGCAAACGCTGAGAGCATGAAAAGCGCAAAGGAAGCCAAAAAAGCCAAAGGCAATAGATTGGGCGCCTGATGTAGCAAAGCCACCCTAGTGAGGCAGCTGAAAGGGACATAATGTCCAAACAATCCGACGATATGGCTCGATAGCATCAAATGGAAACACAACAACGGCTGGCTGATTTAGCACTAGCGGTAGCGCCGAAAAATAAGATTCGTGAGTTATGAACTAAGCTATGGCATATGCAGGCAATGAAAGACTGGTAATTTGAGATGATGAGGTTAATCGGGTGGATTTGAAATAGCGGAAGGAGACAAGGGGACACATATTTGCAAGATATCAGAGATTAAAAATAGAAACACAAGAGCGACATTCTAAGATAAAGAAATATGACACAAGGACAAACTCGGTGAGTTTCAAATCTGTTTTGACGTATGCAGGTGATAAAAGTATGGTCAATAGGGAATGCAAGGATAGGCTTACTGTGGCAGAGAGGGAGAGAAATGGCGGGGGGGGGGGGAATCGGGAGCGAGGGAGAGAGAGAGAGAGAAGTATCGAGCTGTTTTCAGCAATGCCAAGGGAACGAAGTGAAAGAGTGAAAAGTCACTGAATGTGAACTATTAATACAAAATAGATTATTGCTATACACAGCATTATTATGACATGGTAAGAAAGGAAGAGGAAAGATAGAGTAACTTTCCATGCATTTTAATTTAATTGGCTCGGTATATTTTGCTCCATTGGTTACAATCTGACTGCAGCTTCCACGTGGCCAAGCCAGCTAGAGGAAATTCAAAGCGAGTCCAGTGGGTATCAGATAGCGCATAACCCACCCACAGCTATAATCCATGTACATTCAGTCTGTGCCTTAATCTATTTTGACATAAATGGTCTTTATATGAAAATATCCTTCATATTATTGTTGAGATCTACTGTTTCAATGACTGAAGTTCTGATCAGATTCAATATGCCACTGGCTATGACTAAAAGCCGACAAAGCGTTAATAGAAACAATATACAACTGTTTTCAATTCCAATCCTGGCAGAAATTGAGAAAGTGTTAGATGTTTATATAATAGAATAAGGGATACATAGTGAGGCATTGACTTTCCATGCACTTGTCCAAACTATGGCCGAGATAGTCTTAATTAGAAAGACTGAAAGGCCTACAAAAACTTAACCTTAATCCAAATTTGGATTAAATGACAGAGATGTGAAATCATACAGTTAGCATTTCGGTCTTTATGAAGTCACCCTTAGAACTAACCACGCCATTATTTAAACCACTTAAAGAGTATGAATATAATATCCAATAGATATATTGTGAAGTTGAACCAATATTATTATATGAAAAGTGATGACCAATGTTGAGTACAGGGAAATACGATGAATGGCATAGGCTAAAGCACGGAAAGGATTGGGCTGTTTTAAGTATATTGTCTAGTGAAGAAACTCAACTTAAGTGGCCGGAATATCAGAAGCGCCCCGCGTGAGCTAGCAACAGCAGCAGAGAACTCTTCCTGTTGGATTTGGTGCAAAAGGAACATGTGATCCCTACACCATTTGATGTCGGACGGTTGATTCAAATAGAATAAGTTATGCCATAAAAACAGTGGCACGCGTAGCATGGCGGGTAGACGACTGGACCGAAAACCAAACGACACTGGTTCAAATCCCACCCAGAGTCAGGGGAAAAAAGTTAGATGATGGACGTCGGAAGTCCTGACCCCGGTGTGGCCGGGGTTCTAAAAGATGTCAGGAAGTTAAAGGCCGAAACATCTAACGAAAGAACCCACTCTTCCTCTGAAGACCGTCACCTGTCTCGCTTCACCTGAGGAATTTTCCTACCAATGAAGAAAACCTGTAAGCTCCACAAATCAGTGTTACAAGTCAGTTCAGTGTTACAATAAAAGTTCAAACCAGAACGCAATCACCCTGCCAGGTCTTCTTCTTCTTCTTCTTCTTCTTTTCTGCCGCTTATGCCACTGAGGGCGTCGCGGGAAGAATGAGACGTCTGTCTGCTGCACGTCGGGACGCCTGGACCGGGGGAATATTGTAGTCCTGTAACGTTTCCATGTCGTTTTCCGTTTTGGTCCGTCTCTTTCTTCTTTTATTTTCTGCAGCCAGGTCAACTGCACAAATACTCTAATATTCTGACTCTTAAGTATCATCCTGCACTGCTTTATAAGTTCTTGCAAAGTTTACAAGATTTTCGATACCTCAGGTAACAGAGGGCAGTTCTTGATATTCTGTTCACTTCGAGTGATACTGAGAAATGACTACAGCTGTTGTCGACTCTTCGCCTGATGACGATGTCTTGGCGATTCTCTGGATGACTCTACTCATCTAAGAAAATGGCTCATTTACTATGAAACATGTATTTGACAACATCTTCTCAAGGAGTTTATGCATCTAAATATCACAGGAAGACATAAGTTAGCTGAGAATAGTCATGACTAAGATTGGAAATCATGAGTAGTTTTGAAAGCAATAAAGATGGAAAGGAAACAGGAGCTAGGTTTCTGTTTTGATTCCTCAGTGCATGGATGGCAATAATCCAAGAGGACTTAGCGATGCTCCTCATTCTTTGGCAATTACAAAACTGTATCCACGGTGTGTCATTCACCCATGGCGCAATTTCTTTGACAAAATTCCAGTAATTGACTGACGGAAGTGGCTGCGATAATTGCCGATTGTTGACGGTACAACACGCACTAAGACTCTGTTTAGGTTCTGTATTCTTATATAATTAAATATGTATATAACAAAACACCCACGCTGGCATCCAACAACAAAAGAAGTTAAAAACGCGTGAAAAAGGTCAAACCACAGATAAGGATTGGGCTGTTTAAATCTAAAGCAAATCCACGTTAAGGTCCACAAATCGGCGTTACAAGTCAACTCAATGTAAACTAAAAGTACGAAGTGAAGCTCAATCACCTTGACTGTTCAATTGCATACGCACTCAAATATCTTATTAAAATCAAAGTCGTAAACTGTTTTCCTATACACGAGTCGTTGTTAAGATCTTTCAAAGTTTACAAGTCTATCAATACAGAATACCTCGGGTTAAAAAAGATATGGACATTATGCTCTTTTGGAATAGTGCTGGGAGATGATTCCTGGTCTCGTCAACTCTTCATCTCATTTTGATGGGGACGACGTCTGGACGACTTTACTCAACTAAGAAAACGACTCATTTTTTCATTTTTTTTAAACAGCGCCTTATCAAAGAAGTTTTTGGGCCTAAATCATGCAGAATGATGTAATTCTACTGGGAAGGGTCATGACTAACATGGAAAAACCAAGGGCTGAGTACTTATTTTAGATCCAAAGTAGGCGGGTGACAATGATCTAGGGTGCACTGATGCTCCTCACCGTTTGGCTTTGCCAAACCCGGCATTCTTTGATTATTACGCACGAAGCCGCATGCACGGTGTATATGGCGCAATTTCTTTGCCAAAATTCCACTTAATGGGGGTGGCTACGACAATATAATTAACTCACCGTCTTATTGAAGATTCACCACGCAATAGAGATCTTTATAGCGTTTAGGCCATGCGGCACTTTACTGTCTCACACTGATTTATGGGCCGGAAGACCCGATAGAAAGAGCATCTGTGGGGAAACTATCAATAACATCGGTATCAGTTTACTTTCGATGCAGTCTTGGAGACTCGTCACAGCTTCCTGGCCTACGATGGTCGCAGTTTCAAACTATACGACATACCAGTTAGGGTACTTTACAAAGGTAAAGCCAGGTACATTCGTTTTCCCACGTTCACAAACTCACTACTCTCGCACAGACATACATAGACACATTGTGTGTGTGTGGGGGGGGGGGGGGGCAGACTCTGTATTTTATTTCCTTCAAGTCTTCCCCTATCATTGTTTTTCTTTCCATGGGTGGATTAAACACTACAATATTTAATAGGTTTGCTATACCATTCGAACTGATACAGAAGATCATTAGGTGGTTTCATCAATAACTTAACATCATGTCGACTAATATGCAGTCTTTGGGCAATATGCTGACAAAATCTTCCTAGATATTCACTTCACGCAGTAGGGATATGAAAGGAAAAAAAGGAGCAGGAGATGGGAGGGAGGAGAATGAAGGGAGTATCTATTGCTTACTTTATTCTGATCTATACCCTGTCCCTCGTTCTGCTAAATCCCTCGTTAACCTTGCTCTGAATATAATTGCCTCATTCTGGGTATTCTTCCCTCGTCCAATCAGCGATGCCCAACGCATGACCTGCAGGGTATCAAATGGTGGAATTTAATTAGTGGTTTCCCATGTAAATAATACAGACTCTGGAAAATGGATGATTTATTGTGGTTAGAAACTTAACGGTAGATATATTGTGATGTTTCTATAATCTCAATATTTCATAAAACTGGAAGCCAGTCTCTTTGATGCTTTATTGTTCTGGCAGAGAAATAAAGTAAATTATAACAGAGAAACGTCTGATAATGTAGCAAAGTGATCCAGAGAATAATACAGTATATGTGTGTACGAAAAGGAACAAATGGCAACTAAATTACTGAAGAAAAACTGGATTCAAATAAAGATTGCTATATATCTATAAAGATCTATAAATCTATAAAGATTGTTGTTGCTGTCAAAGCTGTTTCTGTATCTCCTTAGGTACAGCTTCTCTTTCATGCAGAAAGAGACTAGAGAAGAGACGTCACAAAAAAAAAAAAAAAAACATTAGAGGCAAGGGTGAAATGTGCATGGTGCTTGACAATCCATGTGGCATAGTTGATTAATAGAAGTCTGGCTGACTGGATGAATGGATGGATGGCTGGCTGGCTGGATGGATGGATAGATGGATGGATGGATGAATGGATGGACTAACAGATGGATAGATGGATGAACAGATGGATGGATGGATGGATGGATGGATGGATGGATGGATGGATGGATGGATGGATGGATTGATGGATGGATGGAGGGATGGATGGATGGATGGAGGGATGGAGGGATGGATGGATGGATGGACGGTAACAGAAAGAGATATCGATTTACTCGAGAATGAAGAATGAATTGAACTAACTGGAAAACCAGTAGAGTGTATTTCTCGATGACAGTTCTTTTTTTTTTCCTTTTTGCCTGTTACCTTCTCTAAGTTTACCATGGACAGAAGGAGTTCCTTAATGCTAGACGTACCCCTGAGTCCAGATCTGGACAAGAGCTATCGAAATCCTGGCGGTAAATCTATTGTGAGCCATGCCCCAGGCCTAGACGTCCAAGGAGGCGGGAGAAGTCTAACGTGTGTGAGTACTGGCTAGTGAGTAATTAATTCGGGATTTTTAATAACCAGATATGAAGAGACAGGGAGAGACTGTCTGGGCTTTAATTGGAACTGGCGGGGACAATAAGGGTGCCCTCAAACTGACCAGTACATAAGGAAGAAAAATGTTTGCTGTGGGCTATGGGTTAGCCCCCCTGACACGGATCTTCGATGGTTTATTTTCTGAAAGGTCGGAAACCGCTGTGACCCCAAATTTTGCTTGGAGATATCCGCCCTAATATGGATGTATCCACTGATAACTTCTCCTTTTATGTTTTCCTATATTTAAGACTTCCTTACGTGTTTTATAGGATTTTCTAGAGTTTATTTTCGGAAAGATCAGAAACTGCAGTGAACTTAACATTTCCCTGAAGATGTCTATCCTAATCTGGACCTATCCACCCCTCTTTGCTCCTTTCACATCTTTGAATTTCTTAAGACTCTTGTAAAAACTTTCTAAAACTGAAATTCTTAAATTTAACACACACACACACATAGCACACACACACACACACACACAACACACACACACAAGTGACAATTTGTAGGGCCATCTCTTTCCATTAGAGACAACGGTTCATTCCTCGGCTCTAGCTTTCTTATTTTTATCAATCATTTGTGACTCATGAATTCGTTATCTTGCTTCCTTTCTTTCTGTCTTTCTTTCTTTCTTTTTTGTTCTTTTCTTTAGTTCATTCTTTCTTCCTTCCTCTCAATCTGTCTTTCTTTTTTTCTTTGTTTCTTCCTCTCTCTTTTTCCCTCGCGTTTTCCTTTTTCCTTTCTTTTTTCTTTCCTTCTTTCTCTCTCTCTTTCTTTCGAAGTTTCATTCATTCTTTCTTTAAAGCTTGCATGATATATGTCTATTATCTACTAAGCTCACATCTCTGTCAAATTTCAACCATGACTTAAAAGTAATCTAGCTCATTTCTTAACTGGCTTCTATTTCGTGTCCTATTTTAATTTTTCTTTCTATTAAATTCTTTTCCGTATAGACCGATTGATTATTCGTGTCTGTTCCCCAATGATATGAATGTGCTCGGTTTACTTTTTATTTTTTTTTTAAAGTTAACTTCAATACAAGCTTTTCTTTTTTTTCCTAAGCTGAGGCTCACATTCTTACAAGGGCGGGAAGAAGTGTATAACAAACATCCATCTAGGCTTACATAACATATAAAAATCGTTACTATTCTGATGAAACATCAGAACTTCAAAATTATACCCTTTTCATTTTTCTGGCCAAATCTGTAGCACATAAAGCAATACATATGCCAATAAAACAACAAAGTTTAACAGTTACTTTAAAGTCTCCTTTTTTAGATAAAATAAATCTCATAATAATAATGAGATACAAGGTGAAACACTTTTTTTTTTCTCCTGAATATTTCAGGTCATGGAAGTTACGAGGTTTTATCAGACAAGTTACGAAATGCAGTCGCTAACACACACGTACTATTCTGTCTTATAAACATGAATAGTGTCAGATCTATCATTTAGCTGTGATGGGCAATCCATCTAATTACGAAAGGTTCATTGACAATTACTTCTACATTCCAGCGATTGTTGTGGGCGTTGCTGATAAGGATAACATAACAAAATCTCTGAAATATCTTATGGCTGCACACTGAGCTGGGTGAACGATGGAAGAAATCTTTCGGTTATTGTTACAGATATTTCAGCTATTGTTGTTGTTGCTCTTCTTCTTCTTCTTCTTCTTCTTCTTCTTCCTCTTCTACTTCTTCTTCCTGTTCTTCTTCTTCTTTCTCCCCCTCTTCCTCTTCTTCTTCTTTTTCTTCTTCTTCTCTTCTGCTTCTTCTTCTTCTTCTTCGTCGTCGTCTCCTTCTTGTTTCTTATTCTTCTTCCCCCTTTGTCGTCTTTTTCTTTTCCCCCTTATTCCTCTTTCCCTTTTTTTTCATCTTCTTCTTTCTTTCTTTTCCTTCTTCTTCTCCTTCTTGCTTTCCCTTTTCCATCGTTCACATCATGTCTAAACATTCATTCGGACAACTTTTCCACCACGGTCAGTTATGTAAACATGTATGTTTCCTTTCCATTACGATTGGTGAGCATTCCAATTTTGCTTGCAAGCAAAATGAACTGGTCGTTTAACGCATATTCCCCCTACCTCTCCGAATGTCCGGTAGAGCCTGTAGATTTATACTGGTTGTGACAAGCAACATCTGTAGCTCGTTATAAGAAAGCGAGAGCTCTGTCTTAAATCATTACTGGCCTGGCCTTATTAACAAATCTTGAAAGCTTGCGCCCAAGTCTATACCTGTACCGTGCTTTTTATTTAGTTTTTTGTTTTTTTTCGCGTTGGCTTTTTTGTTCTTCAATTGTAGCCCGAAATGAAACCTTTAACGATGTTTTAACTAACCTGCCAACACATGAGTAAATATTTTGGCGAAACATAACCCAGCCGGCAATCTGCTGCTGACCATCAGGAAGGCCAAGCAGGAAGCTAGACCTGACTTATCTCCCCCTGTAGCCGCCATATTGGTTACCTGGAGTAACGAACTCAAGTTGGCTGGCAAGGTAACACAGTATCACTTAAAAGAAAGAGGAAGAGGACAGATAGGCAGACAGACAGACAGACAGACAAAGACAGACAGACAGACAGGTAGACAGACAGATAGAGATAAATCTTCGACTGGCGGCCAGTTTATTCATTTACCCATGTTGAAAGACAAACAGAAAGTGGATGTTAGAATTTACTTGCGAAATCATTTTAGATTTTAGTAGAACAGAAGAAAAAAAAACAGGAACAAGTTAATCCAATCAGTGAGACTACAACGGTTAACAGACAACAGGTAAGTCAAATAACAACATCTGAGGAAATTAGTTATAGAGGAGATGTTTATGTCACTTTATATTACTTATGATATTGATAATATTTAATTCAATTAATAGAATACAAATTGTTTTGTTCTTGACCTACTTGAAGAAGAATGGTAATGATCGCGCCAGTGGAGCTTTTCATCAAATCTGCTATGTAGTTTAGCAGTTGTTTGTTTGTTTTTGTTTGCTTTCTGTCCTATATCTTTTTAATATATCTATTAGAGCTTACATTTTTTAAAAACAATTTTCCTTGGAATTGACATAACTAATGTAAATATGGCTCAGATTTAGTGAACTTTATTTTTTTTTCTTGAATTCATCTGTTCTCAGCTTCTCGCCTTCGCCTTGTACTTTTCCCTACTATGGGTTACACCAGCTCTGATTGATCTTTTGTCTTACAATGGCCTTGTTTACCAGCGACGGGACCCAAGAGGAGAGGCATGTGGAAGGAATCCCGAGTGCTGTTTATTTGTTTTGAGACTGTTTCAGCACCATCTGTCCGAGACTCGTCAGCCCAAGCTCGGCAAGGAAAACAATCCTAGGCTCGTGTTGGGGCTAGTGTATTGTCCCAGAATAATGATTCTCAAACGTCTCTGGGCCGCGCAACCTAAGTAAATGCTTACTTATATTCCGCACGTCATACTAGCACTTTCAATATCAGTCAATTATAATTTAAAGCAACCAACTAATCAACCAACCATTAACCAACCAACGACCCAACCAACCAGTCAACAAACCAATTAACCAACCAAACAACCAACAGACAAAGAAACAAACACATCAGTAATCAAACAACCACCACCAACCGAACGAATAGCCATCCAACCAACCGACCAACCACGAATTAACCAACCAATCAAATAACCAATCAACTAAACAACCAGCCAACCAACCAATCAACCAACCGACCCAACAAATCAACTAACCAACCAATCAACCTACCTACCTACCAACCGACCACTCAACGAAACAACCACTCAAATCATCAACCAATAAACCAAGCAACCAAGCACTCAATTAAGCAACCAAGCAAATAGCTAAATAATCAATCAATTCACCAAATAATTAATCAATCAATCAACTCATTCAGTCAGTCAATCAACAGTACATTGTCTTAAATATAAGAAAAACGGTTCACACCACACCAAAGAGAACTAGAACGAGAAGCGGGCAGCAGTGTTCTCATGCAGTACAATTAATTACTGACCCACTAGCTAACTAACTAACTAACTCACTAACTAACTAACTCACTAACTAACTAACTCACTAACTAACTAACTCACT
>JBCEWB010773040.1:0-16561 GCA_039654565.1 Peronia peronii | reverse complement strand
GGTTGATGTATGACTGCATAATCAGGCCACGTTGTTGATTAATATGTAACCATCTCTTTGTTTGACAACACGTGGGACAGCACTTGTGATTGGCTTTGAGGATAAGGAGGAATAAGTTTAGCCTCCTGGCTATTCAACTGTTCTGCTACTTTGGTCGGTCTGTAAACACTTGGGTCACTCGTGCGATTATCCGTGGAGTAGCATAGCAATATCATGTTTTCAACAGTGATACCGTTATGTGAAAACTGACACGGCGTTTAAACGCTGGACAGTATATATGCTAAAAAAGATCAGGAATTGCTATATCTCATTATAACATACACACAGGGACGAAGGCTGTACTCATTCGCATAGATAAATCTTTAACTAATGGTAACAATCAACTAATCATAGTAGTGAAGACAATCTATGGTCAGACGGGTTGCATAACTTTCAGTTCACCTAAGAACCCGTCCGCCTGAGAACCCGCTTTTTTTTGTTTCCCGACGACCGAGTTCTTAGGCGGAGACCACTGTAATATCTTTTTGTGATTGCTAAATGACAAAAGTAGAATTAAATGTTAAATTCATTTATCAATTTGAGTCAAAGCCTTTTGAGTTGTGAACATGTAGCTTACTTGTCAATGCAATATTATTATTTTCTCTGCATCTTGTGCTGATGAAAAATGTGAAGTGAAATGAGCTAATATAATGATCTGAAATGTAGCGAGTGATCAAAATGTCTTTGAAACAGAGTAGATTCTGTTAAATTCATGGAGTCACATGCAGCAAGACTGCATGTTTTAGCCTTTTATTTTGTATCCCAATCCAAGTTGGCTCTTTAAAGTCATTTGGCGATGGTTTTATTTATCCTTAGTGGGACAATTTTATCAAGGTTGTTATGGGCATAATGTATGAATTGTTTCTTTTTTTTTTTTTACAAAATGTTATTCTATGTTTTTGTTCAGTCATTTTTGTGAAGTTAGCAGGGAGACATGCTTGAAACAAAATAAAATGTTCTTTTACATACAAAGTAGGTTTTTTTTTCTTTTGTCCGTCGTGTCTTAACAACCTCTTTCTTTTTTTGTATCAGTGAATGGAATTGGGAGGGAATGCCAAGAGGAGAAAGAGGGGAAGGGGATGGGACAGAAGATATGAATGACGTTTTTACTTTTTTCTTTTATTTTGTCTTCCTGTCTTTTTCTGCTCTCTTTGCCATCTCTTCTCTCTCTCCTTCTTGCTCTCTCTCCTTCTCTCCCTTCCTCTTTCTCTCACAGTCTGTCTGATTTTGGTTCGCAACTCTCTCACAAAATCAAGAAATTCCTCTTTGTACAATAGATTTGTTCTGACCAAGCGAACGGCTGGAAATCCCCATCTAATTTTAGTAGGGGGGTACAAACACTCCAAACTGTTCACTGCCACTGACATAGAAAAAGACATAAAAAGTGCACGGGCTGGTGATAACAGTCCTCGGATCTCGTGGTGGAGCAGAAACAAACATCGGTGAATGTTCTATTTTTAGCAGGGGGTACAAATACTTGGCCGGGGATCTCCAGGTTTTTGCTTAATCAAATATGAACTATTATACAAATATTCACTTCTTCTTGGCTCACAACTGGTCTCATATATAATGAAAATTAATAATGTTCATCACATATTTGTTATAAAAGTAATGATTTATACTACATGTTACAGAACAACACAAGTAAAACTCACTAGTAACTTTCAAGCACGCAGTCAAAATTTTAAATAATGAACTTTATTGTCAAACTTTGAGACAAACACTCTTAATGTCTTATAGCAAAAATTGGTTTTTAAAAACTTCAAATACCAGTATATCAAAACACTAGCAAAATGAATAACCCATAGTAAAACTGCAAAACTGTAAAACTGATCCATCCATCCGGCACAGATTTTAATTGCCGATTGTAAAGCTAACAGAGCCCATTTTTTTAAAAAAAAAGGCGTTATGCCCAAAGTTTCATAAAAATTTCACAAATTTCAAGGAAGGGGCAACAACTGACCTGTAATTGTTTTTTGCTAAACTCTTTGAGCTCAAACTCAACAGTTTTATGCCTGGATCTTTTCTCTACAGTTTTCATGTTCCATGCTAATATTGTTTATTTAAACATCACTTAGTAAACCTCTTGGATAGACAATAAAGAGATATGTGTGCAATTTCCAGCAGGTCTGTAACAATTTCGATGTCACTGCTCATCCACAGAGATAGGAATCAGCCAACATTGGCACTCACAGTGACATTTATTAGAGCATAGAGGATAGAACTCACCACAATGTTCATGGCAAACCCTTGTTTTCTCCACAGTGCAGAATGTGCAAACATTTGAACACGTACAGTAGTCTCCAGATATAAGCACTCCGAATATAAGCACACTCCGCTCATATGCACGCTTTGCTCCCATGACGGATTTTTTACTATATAATTTATATGCATGTAAGCACAATGAGCATGTGTAGTGTGGTGTAGGCTTAGAGTAGAGTCGGGGAACTTTGCCAGGCAGGGGACTATATTTTGATGTATGAAGTGCAAATTGTTACGTTCCCAGTCTCACTCTGCATATATGCACACACCGCATATAAGCACGCTTTTCAGCTCGTCCCGCCACCGTGCTTATATCTGGAGACTACTGTACTAGCAAACAGATGATAATATACATCTACTGAGTATCCACAGTGAATTCATTGTTCTCCTCGCTAGCATTGCTGACAAATTAGTGTAAGGGAAATAACCCTTTAGTTTGTGTCTCTCTTGCTGTGACTTTTACTGCGATGATGGCTGTGAAATCTGTGGATCCTGGCCCTGCCATCTCCTGGACTGGACTGTCCACTACCAGTGGTCATCCTCTGGTCTCCAGCCAACCCTTCACCGGCCAGATTTGAGCCAAGGTCATCTGAAGCTGTGGTCAGTACAAAAACAGAAGGATGTGTCCTTGAAGCACATGGGTCAACCTGACTTCTGGATACAGTTGTAATTTGTTGACCTTTGTGAAAGGATAGTATTGATGAAGGCATAGACGATTTTGTACTATCTGTGTCTATGTGAGATGGCATGTCAAAGGAGATCTGCTGTTGCTCAGGTCTCTGCTGTAACTTAGTGAATTTACTTCTAACACTGACCTGTGAAGAACTATCTGAGAGACTTTTGGATGGTCTTTGTATTCCGTCAGACTTTGGTCTCCATTCCTCTTGATGCGATGAGTTGTGTAGCACTGTAACACCAAGACTGTTCAATTGTTTAATCAACTCAGTGAATGTGCTGCATGATGTCGAATGCCAGCTGCCAGTTCCTCTGTCAGTATCACTGAATGTCTCTGCAGCTTTTGCTTCACCTGCTGACATCCAACTCTTTGTGTCCGTGCCCTCTGTTGTATTAGATGACATGACATCTGAGCTGATCCATGTGTCAGTTGCAGAACAGCTTGTCGTCGCTGAGTCTGAAAATCTGTGTGTACAACTGAACTGATGTGACTGACTGGCTGTTGAAGTGGACTGTGAAGAGGCATTTGCTTGTACGGAGACTTGGTCAGTGGACGTCCAGCTGGTATGTCTGATGGGATGGGGGGAAAACTGAAGTACTGTGGCCAAGTTTGACTGGCCCGAGCTTTCTCTCTGACTTTGACCAACATGAGTGAAAGGCTGGCTATGAGCTGGGGGGATGGTAGACATATAACATGGCAGAGACGACATGGATGACGCTGAGAAACTTAAAGTTGAACACCTGGGTGATGATGGGCTATAGGAGATTGAACTCGTGTCTTGTTGGTCAGCTGTCTTATCGGAAAGTTTCTGAAATCTGTCATCACAGTTGCCTACATGTATTTCTATGGCATCATTCTCACTCAGATGTGGACTCGTCTCATCAGCAGTTTGAGAACTGAACATGGATAATCCTGAAGCATTCAAGACATCTGACCTTGTATGACCATCTTCCTGACCTTGCAGTGCTGAGACAGTCTTGGACACAGCTTCATGAGATTCTTGATGATTTTTCTTCCTCAGTTGCTCATTTCCAGAATCTTGGGAAGTAGTCAAACATAGGTCAATCTCTCTATTGTTAAAGTTGAAATGGCCCTCTACCGTGGCAGATTCTGAGTTCTCCAGCCCAAGCTGTCTCCATGCTGGCACATCTGAATTCAAACTGCTCTCAAAACCAGTCATCCAACTTTGTTCATTTACATCACAGCATAGAGACGTCACTTCAGAGCTGCTGTCAGCAGCTTGTGCAGCTGAGCACTCAGTTCTCAGAGTGGTACTACAGCGGTTCTGGCTTTTGTTACGATACTGATGCACATGTATGGTTTTAGTGGCTGCACTGTCGAGATCTCTGCTGGTCTGAGGAGTGAGAACCCCTGTGTTCTCAGTCAGACTGTGGTGGGCAGAGCTACCCTGATATGCAATGACACTGCCCATAGAACTGGCAGTCTGAGGTGACCTCAGGGACGTGGATGTCACATTCTGTGAGTGAGTAACAGGGTTGATGCCACTCCATGTCAAATTGATGACATCGACACTGCGGTGTTTTCGAGATACAAGGCTGGATATACGAGCAGATGGAAGAGACGGTGACTTGTGACAAAAACCACCTGGCTCACCTATCTCTCCTGGCTGTCTGAGTTTGCTTATGTCCTCTGAGTGTCTGAAAGCCGAGTTATTCTCTTCTAAGCTGCCTTGTAACCATTGACTGTGAGAGAATCTCTGTGCCTCGGACTGTGTGGCAACATCTGAGTTGCTCCATTTGTCTTTCTCTGCTCTCGTGGTCTGAGCACAAAAACTACTGGATTTCAGTAGAAACGTATTCAAGACACTGTCATCTTTCACATTAGCTGTGGTAGACACTTGGGTAACAGCATCATACGCAGACAATCTATGCCCTTCACTTTCTGGAAGCAATGCCCTGCCTGGCATGCTGTCCTGGGAGTGGCTAGATGTAACAGCGTTCAGTTTGTGTGCGGCCATTCTGTCTGGTATACTCCTCTCTTCTTTCATTTCTCTCACATTCCCGGCAGTTCTGTTAGTCAACGCAGAGTCACATGACGGAATTCTGACAGGGGATACAGATGGTGTTAGAGATGATTTCTTGCAGACCAGAGCTGTCGTCCGCTCTCCAGATTCTGATGCCCAAGTTGATGAACCAATTGAGTAGAGCAACTCGCCACTGGACTTACACCTGGAGATTTTGTCATCACCAATATTGTGCTCTGATGGTCTAATTTGATATGTGGAATAGTTGGCCATTTTTTTCTGACTTCCTCTGTCCCTGACATCGTGTGCTGGAGTCTTCGCTGCACCCTCATTCACTTCATCCAGAGTTATCGTCCTCGCCGATAGAGAATTTCTATCATCCTGACTGACAGTGCCAGAACTGAGGAACGTTTCCACACATGCATAGTTCTGTGGGTTGTCAGTGCGCGGCACCTGTGGGGGAGATATGTTCACACTCACATGTATTGTCGCTTGTACTTCCGCTGTGTTCAGTGTGCCAATGTCCTGTTGTGGTCCCTCTAACTTTGCGGTCCCATCATCGCATTCTTGCATCTTTGACAGATCTATCTCCTCACTCATGGGCCTGTCCGTCGGGTTTGATCTGTTGCTTACCTCAAACATTTGCATTGTTAGAGAATTCTTTATTTCTGAGAGAGATGAATCCTGGACATTGTCTGAGCTATTCCTCCAGCCACGAGACAGAATGAGGTCACCACATCCTTGTTCTGACTCACCTGTCAAAGAAATTTCTCTCTCCATGCTCAAGTTAGTTATTGTTAAACATTCTTCGTCATCCTGCACGGAAACATACGGAGTTTGTTCATCACTCATACGTGAAGCCATCTCGGGATCACTCTTTCCCCCATACAGTGGACTCCACAGTATCGCGCTGGAATAGAAAGCCGTTACTCTGTCCTCTTTGACGCTTTCCATCCCAGACAGATCTGTGTCACTGTGACCTGTGTGTTGGAGGCTAGAGCAGGATACTGTGCCCTGACCTAAACTGGTGTATTTGTGAGAGGTATCACTCTGGTCCCAGGCACTGTCCGGCTCCGTCAGTACGGACATGAATTTTGACCCCTCAGCTGTGCTCTGGGTCTGTGAGGTTGAAGACTGCAGGACTGGGCTGTGTGTCACAGACTTGTACTGTGCTGTGGAGCTGGAAGGATCAGCCACAGGGAAGTAACAACTCTTGGCAATCTGTCTGCTTTCTGAAGTTCTGTCTGTGGACAAACTACCATCTTGCTGACCTATACCTGTGACTGCTATATCCTCCGCCACACATGACTTGAAGTTACTGGTAAATGACAATGGTCGCGAATCTGCTCTCGGTGAAATTCTGTCCTCTGGCTCAGTCTCCACATTTGAGGGCAACTGGTCCGAGATGTAAGTGGACAAGGAAGGAGAGGCACAAGATTGGGAGGTCT
Organism: Peronia peronii; assembly: GCA_039654565.1. Classification (NCBI taxonomy): domain Eukaryota; kingdom Metazoa; phylum Mollusca; class Gastropoda; order Systellommatophora; family Onchidiidae; genus Peronia; species Peronia peronii. The sequence continues at coordinate 10,152 of JBCEWB010773040.1, read as the reverse complement.
GAGCTAGCGACAGAATGGGTAAGTCCACGGTCAGAGCTGCTACCAGATGTTCAGTAGTTTCCAGCAGGACTTGCCCGGAGGTGGCCTTTGTGTGTGCAGATTCCAAGAAATCAAACATCTTTAATGATGCCTGATCTGGTGTTTGCTTTGCTGTGGGACATTCTGTATTTGGTCCTGCATGCAATGTCGGTGTTAGTGTAGCAGGTTTGTTGGAGAGGTTAGAGATATTGTTTACAGTGCCAGCATCTTCTGGTGAAGGAACCAGACTGATAGAAGGTATTTGATATATCGGGTCAGCAAGACTGGCTATGGGCGACACCTGCGTAAGGCTCTGCTTTTCAATTGTATATGTTTCACTTAATTTGGCATGAAATGAACTCTTTTGTTCAGGATTTTGGGTTTTTGTATTTCCTGATTTCAGTGATAAGGATAAGTCCTTGTCTTTTGTTTGTGATGTTTTTGCCATAGCAACATCTCCAGAATCATGTTCAGAATCTTGAGGTAGATCATCACACAAAATACTTTGAGAACCTCTGTGGCCATTTAGGGACAGTAAAGTCTTTGTGACATCCATATCTTTAATTCTGTGTTCATATGTCTCATTGCCTACATTCTGCCGGTCTCCACTAGTCAGCTGTGATATCTGTTTGGAAACTTTCTGTGTAGAATTCACTGTGAGTTCTCCTTCACCTACAATCTCTTGGACTAAGGTCTGTGTTAGTCGCTTTTCTTTCACTTCGGAGGCTTTGACAGGACTACTAGCTTCAGAATTCACACTAAGACCATCCATATTGGGTTTCCCATGTGGAATTACCTGCTTACCATGTGACTGTGATGTTTTTTCTGAGTGTTGACCACAGCTGTCAGTTGTAATGTTAGTCTCATGCAAACACTTCTGTGAAGTGATGGACATGTCTCTGGGCTCTGAGGCTTTCTCTGGATGTTTTGTGGCAGTGTCACATTCGTGCTTGATGTTCTCTACAATATTTCCATGTGCTTTTGATGAGCAAGATGCCAGAGAGAATGTTTGACCATATGATTCTGAGGGTATTGTAAGGTGACCCAGGTCAGTAGATCTAGGCTTCAACTTCTCCCTTGAGTCAAGTGGATGCTGATTTCTCTTGTCTCTAGATATCCCAGGTTTTTGACCCACTACAGGTTCAAACAGGGACAGCTCTTGCCCAGTCTGTTTGGCACACAGTTCGGTTTCAGCACTGCGACTACTCAGTCTCAGCACAATTCTCCTGCACAGTTTCTCTGTGTGTGGAAAACTTCCTGCTTTCAGCGATTCCCCCGCAGATGTCTGTGTTACATGTGACAGCAAAGCTCCTTCTTTCCCATCTCCTGCGGCAACTTCAGTGATCAAGTCAGATGGACGCTGGCCAGGGACAAAGCTATTTTGGGAAGGCTTTGTGTTCTCTAAACCCTCTTTCTTCAGCTGTGGATCTTCACTGTCGGCTTGATGTTTCTGCCCTAGTTTCCAAGGTGATTGCACTTGTGTATCTTCACTGTTTGGTACAATGTCTGCTCTCGGAGAGCCATCACCACATCTGTAATGTTGTCCATGATGTGTATCTAAACTGCTGTCTACATAGACGTGCATGCTCAAATTGCCTAGAGATGTAGATGAGACATCACGGCTGGTATTTGCAGAATTGTCATGTTGCTTGTCTTTGGAAGAGAATTCCAATTTATTTTTGCAAGGACGACTGTCAGATATACTTTGCTTTTTGGACTGCCTCGATATATAAGTAGCAGACACAGTATCTTCTGTACGCTTGCTATGAGCTCCTTTCTCAAATTCCACAGCAGTTTGGTTGCCACACTTGTCTCCTACATCTTCAGCCTTGTGAGCCTCTGGTTGGTCAACATAATCTGCCTCTTGCTCACCTCGGGAACTCTGCATTCCCAGATAGCCAACCACAACTCTGCTTGTCTTCCCAGGACAACTATAGATGGCAACATTGTCCGAATGTTTCTCCAAGGGCCGCAGATGATCGTCTCGAGAATAACAGTTAGGACAGCCATCTGAGTCCATTAGTCGTGGCTGATCCTTGGAAGGGACCTTCCAGAATGATGACCTTGGTTGGTCCTCAGATTTGACATGCCTTACTTGTTCCCGACCTTGACCTTCAGACTCGGTGTCAATCTCCCACAGGTGAAACAGCAAGTCACCTTTCCTAGTAATGCCAGCCTGGGTATCTGCACATTTTTGTGCATTCTTAGCTCGTTCATCACCAGAATCTCTCAAACAAACTGATTCAAAAGATGCCTCATGTAATATGTCTGTGCTGGCAGAGGATTCGCTAGAAAAATTGTCATAACAGGACAGACTGGATTTGTACACGGAAATAAAAGGAACAGATGTGGCATCTGATGTACATGTAGTTCTTTTCTTAACCTTGGCTTCCTCACAAACAATTCCTGCTTTTTCTGGTGCTCCAGTACACTGATCTTTCCTGGTGTTTCTCCTTGTTTTTTCCATCTTCCCTGACTTTGCCGGGGGTTCCGTCTGGACATCACAGGATCTCAGTTGTGAAATAGAATTATGCAGACACTGATTTCCCAAACTTGTGTGACGGAAAATATATTTAGAATGGTTGCCCAAATTGCCTTCAGCCATCAGAAAGCTGCTGTCAAAGCTGGAGACCTCATCCTCTGTCAGGTCACACTGACCTTCTCTGAGCGGAGATCTGGTGATTCGTGGTGAGCACACAAACCCAGGTGTGTGCGGCTGTTGTGTTGACCTGGATACTCGCTGTGGGGACTCTAGCACGGGCGATCTCAGTTGACCCAGATAAGACAGCTTGTGTGCAGGAGAAGTTTGCCACTGTCTCTGGTCCCAATTCCTAGCTGGCTTCTCTCCGTGTCCTGACTTTGGTGGCAGAGAGGCATAGCCTGTGAGCTGGCACATGCCGGCAGTCCGAGTGCTTCTTCCTGTACACTTTCCTGCAAAGTCATGTCCTATCCAACATGTTCTAATTACGCCACTGTCTTGGATGTCTCTTTTGGCTTGACCATCTTTAAGTTCTTTATGACCATCAGCCTCAGATTTTTGTTCTCCTTTTGTAGTCCTGGTATTTATCTTCTCGGACCGATTCTTGTCTTCCCCATGACTGTCAGACTTTCTGATTGCTGCCCACTGAGTGGACACTGAAGGACATCTGGGTCTTGGTTTTCTCTTGACCTCTGCATCACTGCTGGTCAATCTCTGTCCAGCTGTCTGACCATCCCTGACCACTCTAGGCCATTCCAACGTGCCTGTGTCAGTCCCATCACAGAATTGATTCCTCTTAAGAATTTGATCAGTCAGTTTAGAAGATATTTCTCCCTGGATCACCACTGATCCACATGTGGAATCTGAAACTTGACCTGATCTGTCATTCTGGGGCTTAAGTGATGTAGCTTGACCTGAACTTTCAGATCCAGGTGGACATTTAGTCAGGGATTTAGGACTCGCAAAACAAACTGGCTCCCAAAAGATGTCTGGTTCATTGATCCCTGTGTCCACTCTCTCAGAACTGGAGATATTCCCCGGAGATGTGGCTGAGAACCAGGATGATGCACTCCCTGACAAACTTCTCCCTTCAGTGACACCGCCAGTAACATCTTTGTGACTTGACCCCTGATAGGAGCACTGTGACGTCAGTGGGGTCATCTGGTGGCAACTTTTTCTGCTGTCAGTGATGCTTTCAAAGGTGGACAGGTCTGTGTGATCACCTGTCCCTGGACTTTGTTGAAGAGAAAAATAAGCCTGTCTCTTCTCATGGTGCCCTGCTACACAAGGGCTTGGACAAGACTGCGCTGTGATCCAGGAGTCCTTCGAGTCAGATGTGTATGGCTGTCCAGATCTGTGTGGCTGTTCAGGTGTGTGGGGCTGGGCAAGTGTGTGCGGCTTTCCATGTGTGTGTACCCATGCAGGTGTGTGTGGCTGGGCAGGTGCGAATGGCTGTCCAGATATGTGTGGCTGTCCATGTGTGTGTGGCTGGGCAGGTGTGTGTGCAGGTGAAATCAGACCAGATGAGGAGGGCAATGTGTTCTTGTGGACTGTAATGGCTGGGGTGAGGTCTCCCATCTGTGGCTTCATCTGGCACTTTGTATTGATCACACACTGTAGGGTTGACCTGTCACTTTGTCTCTTGCCTAGCATTGACTGAGCTATGATGCGACTAGGGATGTGACCAGGGATTTGACCATGGATTTGACCAGGGATGTGACTAGGTATGTGACTAGGGATGTGACTAGGGATGTGACTAGGGATGTGACCAGGGATGTGACTAGGGATGTGACTAGGGATGTGACCTGGGATGTGACTAGGGATGTGACCAGGGATGTGACTAGGGATGTGACTAGGGATGTGACCTGGGATGTGACCAGGGATGTGACCAGGGATGTGACCAGGGATTTGATCAGGGATTTGACTGGGGATTTGACTGGGGATTTGACTGGGGATTTGACCAGGGAGTTTAATGGGTTTGTGACCAAGGATGTCACTATGTTTGTGGTTCATATGGTCAGAATGAACTTTTGGCTCTGAGACTATAGAAAAACTCTGTCCTTGACTAAGCGAGTGTTTGCTCCCTTTCTTCTCTCCCCTTGGCTCAGATGTCAGTGTCCCAGGCTGTTCTATCCAAGCTGACCTTCCAGTTGAGCATTCGTCTTGTAAGCTCCTGGAATCTTCCTGCTCTGTTGGCTTCTGTGTGTTCAGTTCTGATTTTGTTGGAAGAAGCTGACTGCTTTTTCTATATGGGTATGATGCCACTTCACGAATTTTGGGTTTCTCAGCCTGTTTAGATAAGTCCAACTCTTGGATAGCTTTCTTTTCTTTGTGAGACCAACTACTGAGAGTTGTGTGTTTTGACGACACAGCCAAGTCTTCTTTCCTTCGCCAGGTGGTAGAGTCAGTGTGAGTCTCAGGGATCTCCACACTCTCTGACTGCTCAACATCTCGTCTTTCTGACTGATTAGCACTGCTCACTGTCTCATGCTTTGGCACCACAGGTTGGCTAGCTCTGCTCCTGTCCAAGAAAGTTTTCGAAGAGATGTCATCTTTCTCCACACTCTTGGAAAACCTTCTGAACTCTGAGCTCTTCTTGTCTGCACTGAGGACATTATTTTCAGTTTTCTTTGTTATGACCAACCAGGCAGATGTCCGAGACCTGTCTGACCATGTTGTAACATCATCAGCCCTCCCTTTTAATGTGGTTGACCTTGACCTCTCAGGACTTTGTCGCTCACAGAAAGATGTATCACTGGCCTTCCCTGGTCTAGTATTCACTGAGGATTTTTCAACGCTGTCTTGATACCTGTGGTTTGGAGACATTTCTTTCTGTGATTTTGCCAGCTGCCTATTGTTCAAGTGAGACAAAACGCTGGCCTGCGTGTCTGATATCTGAGTGCTCTGTGTGATACCACAAACTGACGCAGTTGAAGTTTCTGATGGCAGACACACAGTGAGATGGGCATCTTTCTGTGGGTGGATCACCACTGTCTTCAGCTTGTTGATCTGTCTCCTCTTCTTCTCCTCCGCCGTCTCCCAGTCAATGTGGATCTTGCTGGGATCTTTAGTGATGGCCCAGACCATGGAGTCCTTGAACTTCTCCAGTTGCTGGGCCAGAATGTCCTCTCTCTTCTCTCCCGGTCCAAGAGCCACTACTGGGACCTGACCTCTCTGTGCACTCTGGCTCTCTGGTATTGGCTTTGGATACTCCTGTACAGTATCTGACTGCCAACTTTTTACTTGTGCTTTCTCTGTGCTTTGGTGTATTTCAGTTTTGTTTTGGGTTAGTTGGTTGGGTAAGGTAGGCATCAACGGAAATGTCTCAATTGAGTCTTGTGTGGTCTTGACAGGGTCATTTCCAGGTGAGTTTCTGTTGCATCCTTTGATACAATGTGGCTGATCTTTTGATTCTAAGAGTTGCTCACAATGTGCACCAGTAGAGGGTTGATGCTTGCCAGGAGTCGATGAGTTAGAGGAGACATTGTTTCCCTGGGACTTTTCCAAAGAGCCTGCAGGGTGATAGGACAAAATGTTGGTCGGAAAGTTACAGTGACTGAGCTGACGGTGAGGTTGTTTATCCTGAGAGCTGGGAGCATGAGTTTCCACCTGTTCATGAACTTCCATCACTCCAGGCAAGGTTTCTCTCTGCTGTGTAGGTGGGTGGTACCATTCATAGGCCATTTTAGGAGCTGATGATGTGTTGTCTGTAAGCATCGCATGGTGATGTACACATTTCTCACCTTCACTTGTGTTTCGCTGGAAGTGGTCTTTGCCTTGAGGAGACCTGTTGTGCTGGGCATGTCGACATTTGTTCATCCACATGTCCTTCGCCATCCTTCGGTTATCTCCTCCTGCTGAGTGGGCTGGCCAGGACAGAGCGACTGTGGTCCTCTGCTGGTCCACAAATGTTTGCTGATCCACAAATGTTTGAGACAGCGCCGAAGTCCACTGAACTGTGTCTGTATGACTGGTGGTTCCAATCTCTGGCTTGTGGTCTTTGTCTGAGGACAGACTTTTGGCTGAGTGAAATTCTGAGACTGTAGAACTAACATGTGGAGCTCTGACAATGTACTGAGCACTGGAACAGTCAGCTTTACTCATCACAGGACAACTTTTAAACTCAGACACTTGAGAGTCTGTGTTCTGTGCATGGCTATCTGGCGGCTGTGCTTGAAGTGAGGGTTTTATTTGCAGGAGAGGCTGTGATGTACATGGGACTGATGCTGTCAGGTGGGGATGAGCCAGGAAGTTACTCTCCTGTAATAACTTCAGGACATTCTGTTTCTTTTCCTCATACGACAGACTGCTTTGGTCCTGTCCACTCCTGGCTCTGTCTGACTGTGAAGTTTTTTCTTCCAATGTTGGGCCACTGATATTCATGGATGTTCTCTGCGAGTCTTGGAAGCTGTTGAAAGAAGTCAGAGACTGAGCATTCTGAAATTTCTTCACATCTGTCTTGTCTATCTGCACAGGGTTAATTTTCTGTGCAGCCTCACCAGGGACAAGCGGGGCCTGCAGAAGTTCAGGTATACAATTTATCAATACATGCCCACCCCCTGCCATTTTAGCTGATTGTTCTGCGGTCTGTGGTTGTATGGATGCAAAGTTATCTCCAGAGTTCTTCACATCTCTAGTGACTGCAGACTTTGATGGCTTGGTCTCTGTGACTTTCTTCTCCTCCTTTCCCATCATGGAGACCCTGGGTGGGAAAGGACTCGGTGTTTCACTCCGCACTGACAGACAGCACTGCTCTCTCAGCACAGTGTTGATCTCTCGGTCAATCTGGTTCAGTTTTCGGTCAGACTCGGACAGCAGCGTGGACAGCCAGGAGGAGGAGGAGGGGGAGGAGGTGGCAGATGTCGCTCTGTGCACACCAGGTCTGGTCTGTGATGTCCTCTGTTCCTGATATCTCTGATCTGGTCCGGGTGAGTGTCTGAGCCTGGGCACAGCTAAGGGTGAGCACTGACTATCTTTGCTAATCTCACTATTCACATTTTCCAACCTCCGTCCTTTCTGTTGTGCTGGCCTCACCATCTCATACTTTTCTTTTTGAACTCTCTCTCTGGAAGTTTTCTTGCCGGATTTCCAATTTCCCCTTCTCTTCTTTCTGTAGGACAAACTCTGACATTCTGACACAACCTCCAACTTTGACCTGCTGTAGTAGATCCTGCTACTTTCAGAGGTGGTGCTCTCTTTGTTGTAGGGATTGAAGTCACTATCACTGGAGCTGTGAACCACAGACTCCACCTGCTCCACCCTCACCTCCACAAACTTGGCCGACGCCATAGCTGACTTCGCATTTCTCCAACCTGTCGGCTGGTGAAGTTGGGGATTTTTACCCACTTCAGGTTTTTTCTTCTCATCATGGTTCTGTCTGCTGGAACGTTTGGCGCCTTGCCGCTCCTGGGACCACCTATGAGCACTGTTACTTCTTGTTTTCTTCTCATGGGGGCCTTTCATAGTTCTGGATTTCCCACCCTCGTCTTCTCTTGTAACAACCCTAGTACCAGCCTGATGTGACTGTGAAGATGTTCTCCCAGTTGACCTAGGATGGCTGTAAAATCCACCAATGCCTGGGTCAGTCTCTCTAGCCTGTCTCTCTGTGCTAACCCTCTCAGATGTGCCATGTTCACAGGGGAGATTCTCACAAGCAGTGACCCAGTTGTTTAGATCAAGTGTAGAATTCTCTGCCACAACCTCATTGGGCAATACACTGTTGGAGGGACAGAAGGTCTCATCTCTATCCACACTCTGCTCATCTACAACAGCATCTGTCTTGTCAGCTGTCGTGGATGTTCTCAATTTCTTGCTGACTTCATCACTTGTCTGGTTCCATGGAAACTTTCTGGTACTATGCGAGACGTTAGCATTCTCTGTGGTACAAACATGTTTGGGAGAGCTGGAGGAGTTGCGGTCTCTCTCAGACCTTGATAAACCTCCTACCTCTAGGGATGGTGCTGGATTTGACTCAGGGCTTTTATCATCAGCGACCACCTCAGCTTTGTCTGATTCAGGTTTTCTCTTTTCTTCGGCTGAGGCTCCTTCCTCTGCTGTGCTAGCCAGTTGCTCATTGTTGTTGGTAAGTTCAACATTTCCGTATTTATTTTTAGATATATCTTTAATTATTGTTACCTCTGTTCTGTTACTTTTTCCTTCATCTGCCTCATCTTCCTCTTCCTTGTTCTTCTTACCTCTCTTCTTTGACTTCTTGACAGAGGCCTCATCTTTCGATGTCGCTGATCTTTTTGGTGATGATGTGTCAAAGTTCACTTTTTTTACTGCCTCCTGTGATTCCCTTAATTCGAGAGATCCTTTTGATCCCGAGGATCCCTGTAACCCTTGTGATCTGCTTGACTCGTTTGACCCTTGCGGCTTATGCACTAATGTGGTGGGTGGGTTTGACATCGGGCCAGATGCGACAGACTTTGGTATCGCACTCTGGGTCCTATTGTGGTCCGCGTCACTTCCCTTGGAACTTGAGAGCTCTGGTACTGTGAAATCTTCTCCTTCATTTTCTTCTGGAGTGGCTTCTGCCAGTGTGTCAAGAGTTGGGGATCTTCCCGATGCTGTGGAATGGTCCTGCTCATTCTTCTCTACAGAAAGTGGTGACAGTCTGCCTACCTGCTCATCTGGGGAGGTTGTGCTGGGATCGTTGGGGAACTGTTCTACCCGGCTGGCTTTCTCCGAATCTGTTAAAATTGTTTCTGATGTGGGAGCTTTCTCTGTCAAAGTACCTCTTGTCGGGTGTGAAATGCGGGCCTCCGACAAACTGGACCTGTCTAATATAGTGGGCCTCTCTGCTAGCGTATGTTTGTGCAAGAAAGGCTGGCTTTGGGATGGGGTTTCATAGGTGTCAGGGAGTGACTGAGAATGTGTGTAGGGGGTGGGAAGCTGAGGCGTTTCATGCACAGACATCTTTCCATTCCACTGCTCAGAGGTCAAGGTCGCTAAGGGGAATGCAGCCTCAGCATCGTACTTGGTCTGAGGAGGCACCACCTCTCCCCCCATGACTTCATTCCTCCTCCCCGCCTCTTGCATGAAATCTGGTGCTGTATTGATAACAAGAGCGGAATGGGTCGGGTGGTGATGGAGCTGATATGGCCGTTTGGACAGAGGTAACTGTCCAGCTGGAACACTCGGGTCAGCCTGTCTGCAGATGTCTGTGCACGCGAGAGAAAGAAGGGTAAGGAAACTTCTGAAAATCTGATTAAGAAATATTGTGCGACCAGTTATGCATGAAATCAGAATTTTCCATACTTAGAGCTATTGAATGTAGTTGAAAGGGAAAGCCTGCTTAATTTTGGTAGAAAAACTAGTTAGCCACGATTCTTCTGTGCCATAATATATACAAATTAATTTCTGAGACCCTTAGGTCAAGAAGTCCAATTTTTTCAGTGAGAATCCACTTTAATAGTTGACTTATTTTAGGTGGCCATGTGACAATTATCCAGAACTTTTACATTTGTATCGGGACAAAAGTGGATGTAATCGGTTTAATGATTTGATTAATTGCGTTTTGATCTATCAGCTACATTAACAGCCTTGAGCCATTCCTGGCACTGGTGACCTTCAAGATTCTAACTTTATAAGTGTCAAGAGATAACAGTGAGGGAGGGGGGGGGGGAGTGGGGGGGGGGGGGGGGCAAAAGGGG
>JBCEWB010772929.1:0-16562 GCA_039654565.1 Peronia peronii | reverse complement strand
GGAGACATCTCTTCTCTCTCTCCTTGCTACTGTCTTCTGTCCCGCTTTCTTTCCTCTCTTCTTCTTGACGTGTAAACTTATCTTGCCGTTTTTGACACAATATAGCCGTAATCGTGTTGATGTGTCGTTAAACCCCAACACAGATAAACAAACACCCGATACATAAAAATATCATCCTTTGCATAACTATCTTCATCCTTTGCATAATTATCTTGAGGTTATTTTGAAATTTACCTGCAGGCTAACTGATTTGATCTTTGAAGCTGAAACCTCTGGTAATTTTTATTAGTGAGCTTGGAAACAGCAGAAATGCATAAAAAAACCTCCGTTCCGCTTGAGTGAGGTAACGTGAAATGTAGGAAATTGAATATAATTCATATTACATGTATATCTTATTCACATAATCTGAAGGATTTCCTCCGTGAAACAGAGGGTTAAATAAGTAGTATACGCATTTCTAAGATGTGAGTTGAACATTAACTTCTTCCTGTTACTTTGGGGCTTGATATATGCATCTCTTAATAAGAAAATTCAAAAAATAATTTTTTAAAAATCCATAATAAAACTATTTGTATAGCTCTAAAGGAAAGAAGAGTGCATATTAACTGGCAGGTAATATTGTCAACCTTGGCAGTGACTGGTAGCCTACGGCCATGCATACTCCATAACCAGTGCTTTTCTCGATTGCGAATATTGACAAGCGAGTGATTATCAGTGAAAATTCTATTCATCCGACCTTGCATTCTGCGTTTCATATTAAGTGGACTACATCAACAATAATCAAAAAGTGCATGTGATTCGAAGATATAGCAACCACAATATAAACATCTGAGCTTTCAACTTTCGATCAAAATAAAGATTTCGGACCCAGACTATGTTACAGTCGATCCAGAAAAAAAAAAAAAAATTAAAATGTGCAAATACGCCTTCGGGACAGGAGAACCACACAGTTTCTTTACCTAAATTTTCAACAGAATATTGATATTTTATTCCTCTCCTGACTACTGTTTTATTTATTTTTTATTTTTTTTTTCATTCCTCTCCTGACTACTGTTTTATTTTTTTATTATTTTTTTTTTTTTTGAGCTCATTTCATGATTTTTCTTTTTCTTTTTTCTTTTTTTTTTAAATGATTAAATATGTTTAAAAAAAATGTTCTACCCAAATTTCAATTACTGGAAAGTTGAATCGGTTGACATCTGTGATATTTTATACAGAATGCTTCCTCTAGAGGAAGACTGCATTTGACCGAAAGTTACTTTTGAAGCATGGGAAAATTAGAACTATTTCTTAAAGTCAAACAATTAGCTATTATGCTTGTAGAACAGAGAGCGCCACGAGTTTATTGTCTTGAATTGTAAAGAATTACAGATATGATTTGGCAGAATATGTTTCTTATAAATCAGCTTTGAGATCAAATTTCTAGAAAAGTGAGGTTCCCTTAAGAAGATACCGGAATGAACTGAAGTGCTATAATGGCTCTGCATTGTTCAGAGATCCGTTATCTCTGGTGGCCTCCCTGATCCTGTTTTGAATTTCTGTCACGCCAGTTCTCACAAGGAAATTATTTCCCGCGATGAAGTTGGTTATGGCGAGACGTGGGGAATATTGAAGTACTTAATGCTGAGACGGCTAATAACGATTGCGTTCATCTCCATAATATTGAAAGCATGAGGTGACAAAGGCATAGATCTGGAACGTTGCCTTAGTGAGCTCTGTCTAGTGTATTGTCATTTATCGCCAAATATTGCTAGCATATGTAGATCCAATTGAAAGACTGATGCCAGCGACAAATTATCCAGTGGGTAGACGTCACAGAGCGCACCCCTGTTATCTCTGAGATTGACGGTGTCAGAATGATTGTCTCAATGAAACAAATTGTGAACATGTCATTTCGGTCCACTTTTTTTTTCCCTTCTCTAAAATGTGTTGTCAATTTTTTCTCTTTTTTACAGTACACCACAATGCATCATTCTCTATCCATTTGTTGTAAGAATATTTGATGTTGAGTTCTAATTTGACCTTTTTTTGGTACACGTAAGTCTCGCTAATCTTATCAGTTAGTTCGAAAAAAGCATATTCATATGTATTAAGGTATGCCTTGTGTGATTGAGAGAAACATGAAATGTGGCAAAATTAAATATATTTCATATGATTGTGTGATAATGAGTTAATCTGACAATACATGTCCTTGGGGAGCAACTTTAAAAATATGTACCAAAAGTAAAACATCAGGGCTCAAGGCCTTTATTGTTACGTTTAATGATGTTAGAAGTTGGTCTGATTTCTTTCCATTTTAAATATTCATCAGTACCAAAATGCAAAGAAAGATTAACATCTTGAAGAGAGGGCTAACCAAATAGAAACAGAACAAACTACAGAACTGATGGAGCTTTTCAAGAAGGGAGCTTTGACACGAAAATAACTTCGACAGTATAACTGAATTCTGTCAATCTCAGCTTGCAATATACAATTTAAATTATTCATTTATGAAAGACAGACAATGGTGCACATGACTGGACAATAGAGCTAGAAAAACCATAACTCACGCTTTTCTGAGTTTACACTTCTCTGTTCCATATGTCGGTCAGCTGAGCAAATGTAAATTTTAATAAATGTGACTCAGTTGGGGAAACCAGTGGTGCTGCTTGACTGGCAATTACATCTATCAGTTAAAAAAAAAATGTTCACGTGAAGTTCGAAAGGGAAAACTTAAATTCCTTTCATAGCTCGACCAGGTCATTGTGACTCGGAGGTACTTGAACATTTACAATTTACTCATCTAAGCTGTCATCCAAAAGTGAAAATTTTGTTGTTTTTTTTTATCAGTATCTTTTTTGTCGAGAGGACATATCTCAAGGCATATCAAAAACTAGAAATTAAATAAAATTTCTTGGCAAACTTATTTTAGAAATGCATTAGGTTGTTTCAGGCAAGGTAGCCTAAATCTGTGATATTCACCACAGAAGATTTCCCGGATCCAAGTAGTCAAAAAAGAGGTCACGACTAAAACATAGGAGTCAGAACCCAGTTAAATAAATGGCTACTTCTGTTTGAAGCACCAAGAATCTCAAGAGTTTAGTAGCTTTTGTCTAAAAATAAGAAGACAGGTGTGATTTTATTATGTTGGTTTTTGATTCAGTTTAGAAATCAAATTTCTAGAAAAGTGAGATGGTCCTCAAAAGGACCCTGAAATTGTTGATGGCGCTTTCCATAGGGGATAAGACCTAAGGCTCTGCAATGTCCAGTGGTTCTTTCTCTTCAATGGCTTGCTTGATCCGGTTTCTGATTTCTGTCTCATTAGTCCCGACCATGAAATTTGCCAAGATAAAGTTAACTATGGCAAGACGTGAGACATAATTCATGCACTTAATGCCGAGTCTCCTTGTGGCGATCGCCACCATCTCCATGTAGGAAGGATGAGGTGGTGAAGGCATAAACGGGCCATCAACTTCGTCTTGCGGAGCCTTGTCAATCATATTATCATGCATTTCTGGATATTAAAGGAAATAACTGTCACTGTCTGATATAAGCCAGTTACATGGAATGATGTCCGCGACAAAAATTTCCAGTAATTGAGTATTTGCGCGGACGTCACAGAGAGCTGAGGGTATCAAAATGGCTGTGACGATGGTGCAAAATTGTGAGCACGACATTTTAATCCATTTTTTTTCCTCTCTTGAATATGTTATCAAATTCATCTCTTTTTGTATTACACTACAATTCACTAAAGTGTAATTCCCTATCGATTTTATCATGAGAATCTTTGATGCGGACTTGCAATTTGTTTTTTTTTGGGGCGCAACTTTAAAGAGTTGCTCGTCTGTTTTGTTTTTTTAAAGGGTGTAAATATATTAAACTGCGTCCTCTTTTACTGAGATGAATGTCAAATGTCAAGAATAGAATGTAATTCATGTTATGATATCTTATTTTGTTAATTTGATCGGTTAAGTCCATAAAACAGAGGAGTTTGGTAGGTAGTGTTAGCACATTTCTAAAGAGGGAATGGAGAACGGTAAATGTTAGTTTAGATTTTCTTATTACTGTAAGATACAACAAAAGCAGATAATCGAAATTAAATGTAAAGAAAAATCAACTTATAAAGATTCAGATGGATCCAAAGACAAGATTAATACATTTTAGTTATCGGACAGTTCAGTTTGTTTTAGGTTATTAATTATTGATGGTCGCCATTTTGCTTGTCACTGATCTGTGAACCATGGTGGGTATCTTATTTCAGAGCTCAATCAGTTGTCAGGCTAATTTCCTCTAACTTAAAATAATATCTGTTAAATACAGACTTACCTCTGAAGAAGAGGTTAACCAAAAAGAAACAGAAATGAATCTCAGAACCGATGCAGCTTTTTTTTTTTTTGTGGATTTTCCACAATCGAATGATTTGACAGTTCATAAATTCTTTTCATCCGAGGTTGCGTTCTTTAGTTCAAATTATTTTGATGTTTAAAAATCTGGCTCGAAGATAGACCACAAATATTGCACTCATTTTGAGGTTTCAATCTCAGTGTTCCACGCGTCGTTCAGATAAAGAGATGTAAATGCGGCTGATGTAGAAAGGACCAATCATCCCACTCGTCTGAGCTTTTAACCTGCTCCAGATGTCGATCAGCTAAATCTGAAGTATGTAACTTATGGAACAACAATGAACCTACTCATCCGAGCTTTTAATGCACTGTTTCATATATTTATGTTAATCAGTTGTACAAAAGTGATTTGTGATTTAGTTAAGGTTACCAACGATCTTTTCTGACCTTTCGTCTCTCCCGTTCTCATGTCGATCAGCTGGATAAGTGTAAATGCGATTCTCCTTTTGGGAAATAGATGGCCCTACTTATCGGAAATTCAGCCCCCTATTCCAAATGTCGACAGCTAAGAAATGAACGGCTAGACGTGAGTCAATGAAACCAGTGATCCTACCGATTTAAGCTTTCATATATTTTGACGAGCTACATATGTAAATGTGCTGCAAAGGTAGAGAGACCACAAACTCTACTCTTCGTGTTTAACCCTCTGGTCCCTATAACGATCAGCTAAATAATTTTAATCTTAACTTGGGCTCAGAGAGTGGAACCTCAATTTCCTGTTAATTCATATTAATGAGTCGCCCAGATCAATGGATACGGAGATATGAGCGAAACCACACAATCCACTCACCTGCAATTTCAGATCATAAACTGATAGATCTGTGAGATAAAGGGGTAGATGTTCAGCTAGTTTAACCAACCTGAGCTTTCATAATTTGATACAGTCGATCAGGAGCTTTGTTTGTTTCTTTCTTTGAAATTAAATGTCTGATTAACCACAAATCTCCAACAAGATTTTATAACCTGTGGGTCCATTCCTTTAATTTGAATATGTAGTTTATTGTTTCTTAATAGGTCCCCTCGTCGCATGTCATTCATATTACCTGGGCCTATTATGGTGCAATTTTTGGTTACCCACTGATATTTTACTGTAGGTCTAAAACCTAAATTTATATTAGTTTTAAAGTTTGACACATGGTGATGATACCTGACCACTTTAATCATCATATGAGATTTCAAAGTGACAGATCATTTCGCACTCCTGTCGTCTATTGGCCTACCTAGATGAATTCGATTCGATTTACGTACTCTTTTCAGCCTCCTCATGGCAGCTATGTCTGCCTGGATAAAGTTGTTACTCGATATAAATTTAAAATAGCTTTAGGTGAAAAATTCATATTGCATATTTAAAATTGCATCTCTTTCTCTGGCTCTACCGCTTTGAAACTGAGAAACACTCTCGCTTGTCTTTTTGGTGACGCACAGTTCAGATCTTGGCAGAAGTTTATCATCTGACGAATGACAGCACACATGCGAAAAGTGTTATGCAATCTGTTATAGTGTGTGGTCTCCTTATGAAAGCACCATAATTATGCACCTTCCAAACTTTCGCCAATATAGCCACCTGTAAGTGACTGAAAGACGTAAAGGGAACTAACGTAACCTTTTAAAGTAAGGGCGAATATGTTTCAGATTTCCTGTGCTTATGTTATGGCCGTTAAAGAACCTTTGACAGTTAAAATCGGATGAAAAGTAAGCGGAGACGCCTCCATCGGGGCAAAATTTCTACATTCCACAAAAAATTCGTTATAAGAAACTGGATACGCACTTAAAACCGAGATCATTCTACTTTCACATCACTGATAGATCACATACATAATAAACGTTCAGAGCAGTGCAAGTGTTGTAGATTGTTGTCAGTACTATAGCGGTAAAGATGGTTTCAAAAATACAAAGCACAAGAACTGCGACGTATTAGTACTTGTCACGGGGAGAAGACAGAATGAAAAGGTGTAATTAGAAAAGAAACAGTAGAAAATGTGAACATCAACAATTTTCACTCCAAGCCCGATTTTTCAGTTGTAGTCAAGGAGCTTGGTATTAGCCCATCACCTCATTTTGTTTACAGTGCCAGACCTATTGGTATTTCATTTATGTTCATTTTGACTGGCTTTGGGTACTTGTACAGCTGCATTAATGTACCATGACTTGTTTAAATTCAGCATCTCTGCCCTTGCAACTTTAACTCTGGATGTGTCACTGAAATCGCCGGGGTCTTTATGGACAGTACTCGCGGTATTAAAAGATGGCATTCTAAGTTAGCAGATTATAATGACATCAACTGAAATCTTTAAGGTGAAAATATGTCATTTTGTTGAAACAAGGGAGTTGGATATCAGATGATATAATGTTGCATTACTCGTATAAAAGAGCCCAGTGACACTTCCAGGTTATAAACAATTGCATAGTCTGCTTAATAGTTAGTCTAATATTGGGTTTTGTTTTTCGTGGCTGACACGGAACAGATCACGCAGACTCGTTAAATAAGAATGCTAAAATTTTAGTCAAGTTTTTGTAGGCCTTTCAGTCCTTTTTGATCAGGACTGTTTCAGCCATATTGTTAAAATTTTATGAAAATTTCATAAGTTAAAAGATTTTTTTTCCGCAAATGAAAATATCAGTTTTGGTCATTTGAATTACATAAATACCGATATGCATATTCTATATTTTTTTTTATAGTTTTCATTTTGAATGTTTAATTTTATGGATATTATCGAATAATGGCCAGTTCCTAGCGAGGCAGTTTTGAGGCAAAGGACACCATCCAAAATATTGTAATTATTGAAATTATCTCCCTTGAAATCTGCTCCCAGTTAGCCATGTTGTAGTCGGCTGAGTTAATTCCCTTTATTACGCTGAGGCATTATGAAACACTCTAAGAAGGAAAAATCACCTTTCTACCTGTTATTTGAAAGATCACAAATACACATACGTGCACGCGCGTATGCACGCACACACACACAAATTAAAAGTTTCATGATGAGAAATATTTTCATAATATTAAAGCTTATCTCGGAAAGGGAAATATAATTTGGCTGATTGTCTAAATGAGCCATTGGCATTTCTCTATTATCTGAATTGCTTGAACAAGTAATGAACTGTTCCTATTTTTGTTCCACTTTCTCGCTTTATGAGGTTGCCATCTTGTCATAATGAACTACAGAGTGCCCCTAACAATCAAACAATAGGAAACTAAGGTCTCGATTTGAAAAACCGAAATATTCCATGCTGTCTCGGAAAGACTTCAAGCTGAAATCGGGAAAAATTTGCACCGTTCTTTCTATTTGATGAACATCTACAGTCTGTCACTAACAAATTCAATGCAGTAATCACAAGATTAAAGCCAGACTGGCGAACTCGTGAAAATCGTGCCGCCATATTATATCACTACTTTCCAAGGGATTCAGGATAATTCAGCCTTTTCCTGTCAAATATTTTCTTGCTCATAAAGTGTTTCCCAATTATTTCATGGACTCTTTTGTATGTCTTCTTAGAGATCCTATTCTATTTACTTTTCCTTCTATTTTTATAGTTTGGTTTTATGTATTCCTTTTAATGTTTTTTTTTTTTCATTTATTTATTTATTTATTTTTCTCATTCTTTCTTTCTTTTGTTTGTTTTTTTCCCCATTTATTTGGACCATCCTTTTCTCTTCCATCAGACAAAGAAATCCTCGGTCCTTCTTTTTTTCATTTGCTTGTACCCTACTTGACATTTTTTGCACGTTCATTCATCAGTTCTTCTAAAAATTGTTATTAATGATCTTCCCTGGCTTTCGTTTATCTAGTTCTGTGAACTTGTTAGTAATTGACATGGCAAATTTGTCTGATAATGCTTTCATCGGGATGAATCTAGTTTGTTGTTGTTGCTGTTTTTGTTTTGTTGTGTTTTGTTTCGTTGTTTAATCGCTTTTATTTTTTTTTAGATACTAAAGTTATAGGTTTCTGAAACGTTTACTTTTCATTGTGTAGAGAGCTTGATTTCTTCTATCACCCTCCTGTTGTATGCTTTGAACCAAGTATCTGTGTTTATCCTGTCTTCAATTTTCGAGCTTTCTGTTAATTTTTGTACTTTCTCATTCGTTTTTCTTTCTCAACCAAGTCCGTGTTCTTTCACTGTGTCCTCTAATTTTACCTTATCTACCTCAGCTTCAAAGTCCCTCATAATAAGGAATTAACTTTTAGGGGCATGTATTGCACTCTAGCTTTCCTAAAACATTATAGAATTTATCTAGTTCTTCTTTTCGACAATCTCTCGTTCATATCAAATCGTCTTCATGACAGCTTCACCACGGCTAGATATAGCTCAGTGTCATTTGATGCTGTTGTTGATAGCAATGTATCATCAATATGACTGCCACTCGCCTTTCATTCAGATCCTTGTACGAATGTTGTCCGATGTTATCATGCATGCTCTTTTCTATCACACTTCACTTATTCCCAATATATTATCTTGTTTTTGTTGTTCATAGCAGACTTCTCTTCTGCAGGATTGTCCTAACCCTGATATTCCATGTTCTGTTCTTAGAAGATCCTTCCTTCATCCAGTATGCCAGCAGTCGTTCATTGATGGTATAGTATAGCTTGGTGCAGTTTCTTTCTTGATCTTGTTCAGCATTCCATTCTGTAGCATTGTTCAATTCCATTATTGCTGTTCTTAGAAAATCTCTTTCTCGTGTTGAGCGTCGTTGGTGGCCTGGTACCCATAGATAAATATTTTTATTTCTACTGGCCGAGACTACTCCTTCAGAGCACTTCTTCGTGTCATTGTTGTCAATGGTGAAATTGAGGACCATCGTTATTATTGAATTGAATATGACAGTGGTTCCCATTGTCTGCTGTCGGTTTGTGGACAGATTTTCCGCTAGCCTTTGTTCGAAAAAAAAAAAAAACAACTAATATACAAGGCAGTGGGAATCTGTAGAAAATGTCTGTTCCTAACTGGGAACACCGATCTTTTGATATATATTGTTTCTCATCCTATTGGGATTCTTCATCCTCTTCCTCAAGTAAAGCTGAATGGTTGGGAGGAGGGGGCAATCTAGTCAACAACATCCTATATCAACTCTTCTTTTTCATGAAAATATGAGACATCACTTGTGCCTCAGACTCAGAGGTGGAGGAACCACAACTTCCACTCACCTGGGCCTTGACTTCACACACCTATAAGTTCCTCTCAGCAATATGAATAATATATGTGGAATTTGCAGGCAGAGGAACCACAAAATTTCACCCGTCTGAGCCCATTCACTCCATGGCTCATTAATTATATCAGCAAATAAATGCATTAGAGGCAGGGAAACTAAAAATTCCACTTATCCTTTTTCATTACAGAATTTAAAAAGTTGGTCATCAAAATGATTGCATATGTGGCTCAGACTCAAGAGGCAGGGAACCATAAGTTCTACTCTTCTGAGTTTTGACATCACATTTTGAGAGGTTGATCAGCACCATAAATGATCTGTGCAACTCAGAAGTAGGGGAACCGCAAATTTCACTCATCTGAGCTTCATTCATAGTTCAATGTGCTTTTCAATAAGAAATACAGGCATGTGACTCAGAGGCAGTTGAACTAAAAATTCCACTCATCTGAGCTTCCACTTTTATTGTCATCTTTTCAGTTATTATCATCACCATTTATGGTTTTGGTTGAGAAATGATCACTAGCTTATGATCAGTGATGAAGATGAAATTTTCTCTGAGTTTAGGCCATTGAAATTCACAAACGCTATGCTTGCATATTTAATCATCTCCTATGGTATACTTTCGTATCCCACGTATGCACTAGAGTCTGCATTGCCCTGATGCAAAAATGATACAGATCTGAATAAACTATGTCCATCTATTCATTATTTCCACTCCCTCTGGAAGCTCTTGCTCTTTTTGTTGTTGTTGTTGTTCTGCGTGATATATGCCTAAATCTAATTTACTCTAGTATTATGATCTTTTACCAGCTGGAATGCTTTCCACGTGCTTTATCAAAATAAATAAATAAATAAATAAATAAGAAAAGAAAAAGGCTATAGATTATCAATACACGAAATCAGCAAATTTTCCAGCCACCTATCTTTGTGTTGCTTCCTGCATTTTCTACCTGCTTCCTTTACTGAATTTGTTTTGTTTTACTATTTTCTTTATATTATTTTATTCTATTTTAATTTATTTATTTCGTGGGCCTCTCGCTGCAAAATTCTCAGGCATCCCATTGATGATCAATGGTGTGATCCAATGACTGTTTTCACTGTAATATGGTTGCAGCCACTGGGATTATAGCACTGAAGTTATTTTTGATAGATTTTAGGTCTTCACTGAAGAGGAGGAGCGGTGCAAAACTTTTCCCCGTTCTCTGCTTGAAGCTCTTCCGATATAATGCAGGATCTGTTTTCAAGTTCAGATCTCAGTTTACTGTTATTGACTTGTTGGTATCCTTTAGGCTTTTATTTTTCTTGCGACAAGATGATAATCTCTTATTGGTAAGAAAACATGCAGGAATGAGAATAGACCGTTTCTTGCGCATGCATTTCAAGGGAAATCGGGCAAAACTTAGGTCGCAGAAGGAAATTATTTATAATAAGCAACATCAGGACAGTTTTAAGGGAAGTAATTCCAAATATTTGTAATATTTGGATTTGTATCCCTTGCCTCAAGCTCCCTTGCAAGAAATTTCCTTTACTGCATCTCTGCCGTTCCTATTTAAATTTGCTTTCAATGAAATAAAGTACATGATTGTCAAAACACAAGATGAAAGAATGAAGAATTGATAATGCCTTAATATGTATCTGCATAGCTGTATATAATGTGCAGTTCAAGTTACATAACTGATATTTTCACTGGGGGAAAAACCTGGCAATCAAGTTCGGATGATAGACCTATTTTCTTCATGGATCTCAAGTACCAGATTTATTATTACTAAGCTTATCTTTCACCTAGTGAAATTTAAATACTCCCATTTCTAACTTAGTAGAAATATAACCAAGAGCTACGCTTAGACTGACTTTCAAATATGTACTTGAAACACACCGAGATCAAATAAAGAAGAGGGACTGGAGTCGATGAGATCGCGAATTTACTGGAAATAGCTTGGGTTAGAACACTAGAGCTCGTGGTTCAGTGAAAAAAGAAGTCAACTCTTTACCCGTGTCTATTTTTGTCTCAGAAATACCTTCAGTGAGGAATGAAAACAAGAGACACTCCAGTTCTGGACTAGTCTAACCATTGACAAGCAAAGCAGACGCTCAAGTCTAGTAGTGTCAGTCAAGGGACTGGTTCAATACGTCAAAAATGCACCCAACTCCCTTCTGTATATTATTATATTTCGGCTATAAGGAGCTCATCTATTGAAATTATTCTTCAAGAGGAGTAGAATTTACACAGGCCATGGTACTAACAATGCACTTGAGCTAACAGTCACACGCATAAAAGAAAAAAGAAGCTACAAAATTATTCAAAAAAGGAACTTAAACAAAACATAATATTAACATTTTGAACGAACTATGTACATGAACGAAATACATCTACATGAATTATTAAAGTCATTGTCCTGTTGGAGGGGTGGACAAACATGTTGGAGTGCTATTCTAGTGAGATTGAGTACTGGGCGAGGGTGTAGCAAGATGTGCGTCGATGCTCAGTTGCTCAGAGGAACAAATAGGGCAATAAGGATACTGGGTCAGAAATCTGACAACATGAACAGTGGACACACAATACATCCGAATAGTCTGGTCCTTATCAGAGGAAGACTAGACATGGGACTCTTACCCATGAGGTCAGGGGACTGTCGAGCAATGAGAAAGGGAGTTCAAATTTTTCATTCTTCCTGTGGATTCGAACCTGTAAGTCTTTATAATCTATAGACGGGCGCTCAGTTTGGCGCTACTTAGCCTTTGAGATTGCCTGATGAGGCCTTTGAATGTGGTCGCTTTGTTCGAGCTTTTCATGTCTTTTTCTATGGCTATCTCAACTTCTTGTTGGTGGGGGGGGGGGGGTCTTTAGAAATTCTGTTGAGGGCAAGACTTGACAAAAGCGGTGAAATCAGAACTCCTGACAAGACTTCAAGAAAAACATCGTGATACCTTTCAGAAGTAGCTCAGGCGGCTACAACTTTTGTGTGAGCAAGACAAAATAGTATGTCAAGAATGCGTGAAAGTATGAGCTATGTATGCTAACTGGTTGCTGAGAAATATATCACAACTCTAGAATTTATTGACTCATCCTGGTATATGGATATGTGACATAGAAGAGAGATTAAATTAAATCTCATTTACCCTGATAACGTTTTGCCACAAATACAGTAAAATCTGAACTACTATACCCATTCACGGCACTGAATTCCGTTTTGCTGCTTCCTCCGTCACTTGCTCAGTCTAAAAGGATGGAGCATCCGTTTTGAGTGCCTTTTTTTTGTTTTACCCAGCTCTTGGTAATTATGGTGGAAATGGTACATGTGAAAGGCCAACAATGTCGATTTTCACCTGTGGGTGTATGGGGGAATCTTGCCCATTCTCCTGTTTCACAGGCTTATATAGAAGTAGGAGTGATTGCAACTTTAGGGGTGCCAGGAGGAGGGTCAAGCTTACACCAATATTTCCGTTTTCACGAGTAAAATAAAATATCTACCTACAAAATAATTGTCTAAAAGGAAAGGAAAGGTTACCATAAACAAAAAGGAAATCTTCGTGTATTTTGTTTCTGGTTCTGCAAGCTGTGATTTAGTGAAAATATAAAAACGCTGCTGTTTGTCTTTAGAAGCCGCCACGATTTATATACAGTCATTTCGCATGCACCAAACCGCAATGAAGCTAATCGGACATAATATTATGGTATGCACAGAAAAATGCACGACCTTTTACTCTATTAAATTTACCTAATTTCTGCCAAGTTTAAGGGCAAAACAGACCAACTCATCCTGGTATAATAAAATAGTGTAGTGACGTATTCCCAGCTCAGCAAATTGTTTCATTTCCAAAGATTTAATGCATTCGTTTGTTTGTTTTTAGAACTACAATAAAGATTTTCTCAATGCATATGGTCCATATCTTGGCTTGCAAAAATCGATTAAATCCTGATCCTTTAGCATACCTGGCCTCAAAATTACTCTGACCGTCAAGACAGGTTTCAACAGCAGCATGACCGTTTAAACAGGTACCAGCAGCAGCATATGGGGTGCTTTCTAGAAACATTTGCGAAGGTTTTTTGATCTCATAGTTCGCGCAACCGATCTGACAAGTAGATGTTTACATCCACGTCAGCTTCACAAAGATGCGTTAAGTCTTTTCAACTTTTCAATTTTCACATTATTGCAATGGAGCGCGATTTACACCTCCGAAATTTGTGCATAACGGTGAGCGGGAACAGCCGTCGTTCGGAGATAAATGGACCTGTTTTCTTACCAAAATGACCTAATTCAGGTAGTCGACGTTATTGACTTGTACAGCATATAATACAATGCGTATTCATCATCATAGTTCATTGTAATCTTACTGTTTGGCCAGTAATATTCAACAAGGTAACTGTTAAGGAAATCGTACGGTATTCTCTCGGGGAGATGAAAGAGAAACTACCTGAGCTACTCCCTGGCCTATTTATTTTTTATAGTCACACTGATCTCTTAAAAATTGAACATAATGCAGATGATCCTTTTTTTTTTTTCTTTTTTATGGCACTTTAGTGGCCGTCAGCCTGTAGAAAGAGTCAGAGTGGCGTGTATTGACATTTTAAATTGCGCCACAAATCGTCGCTAGAAATCCGTATTATTTTTTGGATGGCCTGACCAAAAGGTTACACAAACATGAGACCATATCCGAGAGTGTAATTGTGGAGCAGGCGCTGAGCAGGTTACAAACGTTAAGATAGATTCAAGGGTGGGCGTAATCAGAAATATAATTAATAAGCACGACAGTCCAATTGGTGATAATTACTTTTGATACTATAGGTCCACCAATCAAAATCGAAAACTGTATAATATTCACCATTGCAGTACTTTTTATGTTTATAAAAATAATAAAATAATGATAAATAAATATTTTTAAAAATAGAGGATCCAGCTTTAGAATAAGAAATTCTTAATTTATTTTTACATCAGATGTTGTCTCAGTTGTCCCTAGTGATCCCAAACACTGTAGTTCAGTTCCAGCGAAATTTCACATCTTTTCACGAAAAGTCCTTGGCATTGGAAAGCAACGATCGATGGAACTGAAGGGAAAGAGTGTGCATTGTTTCTTTAAACACATGTACACATAAAAGACAAAACTGCACTTATATAAGTAAAATCCATAGGGCTGCTTTATGTGCAAAATTACTTCTGGAGTATTTTGGGTCCATGTTTACAAGTATAACCTCTTATCTTCCAAATTCTTTTTCCAAAACAAAAACAAAAACAGGGGGGAAAATGTGTCAAGGGAATTAAAGAAAAAAAAAAGATACATTGTGCTTACAATGAATTATAGTAACATTTCCAATTCAATTTAATATGAATACAGTTTACCATAAAATTTAACTTCAAAGACAAATACGAATTTAATAATAAAACGAAAAATGAAAACAATGTTCAATATACGCCGTACCTTAATAGCTTTTTTTTCTTTTTTGTTTGTTTGTATGTTTTGTTGTTTTGTTCTGCACCAAAATAAATGAGAGCTTTACATTTTTATTTATTTTGCTGCAAAGTTCTTTTGTTTGTTTATTTTTCATGAACTCGATTCATTGCAACCCGATATGTATGAAAGAGCACCGTCTGGTGCATAATCTAAACCTTAGGAGAATGCTGGGGACAAAAATGAAAGAGACGAGGCGTATATTAATTTCTAGATTCAATTATTAACAGGAGTGACTTATTAAAACTCCATACCTTAATAAGGAAAGACATGGGATCCTAAATAATCACTTCCTAACATTTATTATATATATCAGTACGATAATATTGTACTGCATCTTTTCATTTTCGGCTTATGGAATATCAAGTTGCAATAGGCTCCTATTAAACCGGATAATTTGAAGTATTGTACGAAGTTGATGACGTATCCAAAGACTTAAAAATGATGTATAAAAGTGTATAAATTGAGACTTTACAACCAAATCAGTGACACTTATAAAAGTCTGGATGCACAAATTAGCAGGTCAGAAATAATAATAACGAATTTTTGCTTTTATAATATATAACCGAGAGCAAAATAGAAAAGTAGTACAGGTAATGATTGTTGACTCCGTTAATTAACAGATTACGAGACCTAACTTTTCTGTTGAAATGATTTTTATTTTATTTATTTTTAACTCAGCTCAACAACTAGATTTAGTTACAATCGAAAAGTTTGTCGACCAGCGTTTTCATTATTCTAAAGACAGCTCATTCTATGTTCCATCTACCAAAAGGCATTTATTATTCGGCAAACTGGGAAGACAACAATAGTGTAGTTGGAATGGACATGCACACTTCAGCTTTCACGTATGCCCAGATCAAATACGACAAAAACCGCTCTCCAATTCTGAGCAGTCTCCAGCTGGGTGACAGATGTCAACATTTGACACTCAGGATTTGTACAAACATTGCTACGGGAATTGGCTTCGTTTGTATTGTCTTTGCTCGGAATACATAATCCGTTGTCTTCGAAAATAAATCTCTTATGAGACAAATCGCGAAGTAGTTAAAAAACCACATTGTGGAATTTTTCCGTCAAGATTTACAGAGTAAAAGTTGCGTACCAAAGACATCTTCAAGTATAGAATAAACTATATAGTTGAGGCATTTGAAGGATATATTGTGATGTGTTACGTTTGGTACTGGAACACATTTTTTTTTTCTGTCTATCACATCCATACCTTACAGACTGACCATATTTATGGAAACGATATTATCACAGCACCTCGACAGACCAAGTAATTTTTAAAGAATTTTTGCCTTCGAGTTTGCCATTACCTATGATATTAACTTATCGAAATTAAATATTTAATGTTGTGTGGTCAGTTTACAAAGTAGATTTTGGTATGCTTAATATTATTTCATTTGAAATGGAAGTGCATGTTGTATCAGGCTTGCAAAGAAACTTTTAATTATTTTCATATATTATTTTTACGAAATAAAAAACAAAAGAAAACATATATATATATATATAGATAGATAGACAGATAGATAGATAGACAGATAGACAGATAGATAGACAGACAGATAGATAGATAGACAGATAGA
>JBCEWB010772819.1:0-16563 GCA_039654565.1 Peronia peronii | reverse complement strand
GATAGATAGATAGATAGATAGATAGATAGATAGATAGATAGATAGATAGATAGATAGATAGATAGATAGATACTGCTAAAAATATGTAACTAAAACAACCCCTCCATTTGAATTTTGTATACCATAAAATTGTTCTATGGTTCGTTGGTGCAGATTGTGGGAAAGAGTTGTGTCAATGTAATGTTTATTTATTAAACTATTAAAGGAAGATTTCCATGGATCTAATACTGAATGAACATCTTCCTACTCTTTATTGTCTTCCAGTAAAATTTCTCCCACAATTTTTGAGCATGACTATAATCGTCTTCTGCGATAGATTTTTGAGTAAAAGTTGAATAAAGTTGATCAGTAGGATTAACTCGGTTTCTTCTAGACTCTCTAGAGAATCAATATATATTCATAAGGAAGCATCTAAGGGTCCTTAGCAGTTTGAAGATAGAGGCACCTAAATGTATTTTTTTCCTTAATATCCTAAAATAATCACCTAATAAACTTTAGACATATAACAATTTGGTAAAGAATCTATTGCTATCTAAAAATCTTAATTTCTTTGATCTATTACCACATTTAATACTAATATAATCTTCAGAATCCCTAACTAACACAGAAACCATATTAAAGTCATCAATCATCCAGAGCAGGAATTATTTTTGATGTTTGCCTTATAGTGATAAAGCTTCAACATGATGCGCCTCTATATGTTCCATTATAATGGTAATGTTCTCTTACATTCTTTAGTTGATGCGAAAATCAAATACCACACAAGTAGTAGCAGAATTAAAAATGCTCTCATGAACGTTTTTAAGTTCATTTTTTCTTCCATCTGAAGTACATCTGTTTGGAAACATGTTCAAAGCAAGATATTATACTTTCTATAAATCTTTCTTTTGCATCTTCATTACTAGCAAATACCAAGAAGCTACAAAAATTTGAGTAATCAGACTTTTCTGAAAAAACCGTCCTGCTTAGAAATTGAGTTTGTACAGGACTTATTTGGATCAAAATGAGTAATTAGTATGGGTTTACGTCGCAATAAAATACTATGGGTAATTTGGATCTGAAGTAATAGTTTCTTGACTTAAGAAGGTTCCTGGTTTTGGCATAATTGGTTTATCTACATAGATTCTAACATAATTGTTTTGATGGTTTTGTAAAGCATTTGACGATGAATAAGTCTGAAGACATCTTCTACATAAGGAAGTTTTGTGTTTTTTATCACTTATCAAAGAGTCTTATTTTCTAATCAAACAATATTTGAGTATTTTCATCTGTTCAACATATAATAAATTGACAACCTTCAGTGTGATTTCATCACTATTATGTATATCATCATTATCAACTTCATAACTACCATTTGGTAGGATTTTCTCATTAATCCTCAAAGGATAGTTCTGGAATTTCTATTGTCTGGAATGTCACGGAAGGATGAGGATAAGGATTTTGTCTTCCAAACTTAGAAATATCTTTTATTTTTACTAAGTATTCTATTCCAGTCATCTCAAGTTTAAGATTCATGAGGTTTGTATGCAGAAACTTTTTAATGATTTTGGAAGGGGGGTTAGCAAATAATTAATAACACACCACAAGAAACATTTATTACTATAATATTCTATATTTACAATATAATTTATATTTAAAGGACAATTTAAAATAATTACTACCTTTCACCAGTTTATTTTTACTATCCACTATCCCTTTCCTGAAATTCATCAATCCATACATTATATACATCTATAATTTCATTTATCACAGTTCTAAGATTATTTAAAAATGGTAAAATCTTAAACTTTGTTATACTATACCGTACTTTATCATCATTAGGTAAAGAAATATATATATTATAGTATATCACAAAGCTGTGATTTTTTAGATTCTCTATTCTCTTTTAATAATACATCTTATATAATGGGATATAGATCTATATATCATCCAAGTATCGCTTAAAACTAATACTTTTCTTATCTATTTCACAAGAGCTAGCAACAGTGCTAAATTTGTTTGCAGAATTTATCTGCCTGCTACTTTTTTCACTTCTCATTTTTAAGAAACAATTTTAATAAGGAATTATTCCTCATGCTTTTATCACGAAGACAGACAGAAAAATTAAGGATGGGTAAGTAGCAACATAGGCGTGTTTTGTCGCATTTGAATCGTTTAAGAGAGTAGATCATTGTTCTAATAATTACTTTTATCAACTAACTGTATTTAATATAATTAATGGTTTTTTTGTGCAAAGAGATAGTCCTTCATAACTTATTTTCTACTAGCATTACTGTCACTTTGCATTGTCACTATGACCTTATGAATAAGAACCAGCAAGCTTTTATCATGGTTACTGCCTTTTGAATGGGCTTGTTATTTGAATAACTTGCCTTTTAAACTGTAGAAATCCAGTTTCATGCTCCTTCCTTTATTACCCTGTCCCTGTGAATACTTAAATGCTTTTGTAAATAATCTGGGATTTCATTCATATTTAGATCTTTTGAGGTTCTATCTATTTAGATATTGTTAGTGTTGATATCGCACTTTCACTATGAGATCACATAGTCCAACTGGCTCTTAACAAGTGTTTTTTTTTTCTTTTTTCTTTTTTTCCTCAGACCAGCTTGACTTTAAGCCCTTGCAAAAGGTATGTTTCACTTTCACAGCTCTGTACTGTATGCAACAGCTTTGCACAGCTATCATTGAATATAACAGAATTCAATGAGTATGATATCAATAAAATTTCAAATATTGTGACATAGTTGGGCTATGCAAATTAAGCTGGAATTCAGAGGTGGATCCCCCTTTTTTAAGATCTTGAGCTCTCATTGGTTGAACAGTAGCCAATGGAACTTAGCGTCTTATGTGATTTTTTTTGTTTTGTTTACTGGTAACTTTATCAACCTAACATCACGTGATGTGGTGCAATCATTTTCTGCCTATATAAACCAGACTATGATACCCCAGACACAGCTGACAAAATGGTCATTTTTAATTCTAATATTGTTCTAGCTATGGAAATTATTGGATGCATGAAGATTTGTATTGAATTTATATTTAAATTAATGGTAGAAATGTTAGATAATAGAAATGAATCGAATACAAATCATATCATATGTATTTCCATAGCTTTAGTATTTTTTCTGTTATTCTACTTTTGTCTTTATCATTTAATCTCTCCTCCTTGAAAATCCAATTCTAATAGTCTAAGTTAATAATGAAAGTAATAATTAAATAAAAAATGAAATAATAATAACAAAAAAAAAATTTTAAAAGAAAAAAAAAATCAAAAAAAGAAATAATAATAATAATTAAAAAATTAAAAAAAAAAAAAAGAATTAAAATGGCCATCGATGTCTGCTAGACATCCTGATGAGTCCTGACAGGACGAAATGGCCTTTTCTCTTATGTGATAGGAGAGCATTTTGGTGAGTAGTAAACTTTTTCAAAATAAAATTCTTCTTGCAAAATTTCCAAGCAAAATACAAAAGCATTTTTAGTTTTCATTTAAAAGTTTTTTTTTTTATTTTTGTCTATTTGTTTGTTTGTTCCTGGTGGTTTCTCTCCCTTAATACCCTAGAAATTTTTTGACATAAGGAAAACAAATATTTTTACCCACACTTTTTAACATTTAAACAGACAAAAATACTGTTTCTGTTAGACCTTAAAAAAACAGTATGGAGAATGTCACCAAAAAAAAAAAAAAAAAAATTAGCTGTGTTGGAACTATACACTCTTAGGAATAAAAGAATAGATAATTTAAACAAACAAACAAACCGAAAAAAAAACAAACTAAAAACTGATTTTTCATTTTTTTTTTTAAATACGAAAAAAACTGGTTGTATTAGAGTCCCAATAATCATTCACTACTATGGTATGGGATGGATGGAGAGATGGATGGATGGATGGATAGATGGATGGATAGATGGATGGATCGATGGATGGATGGACGGAGAGATGGATGGATGGATGGAGAGATGGATGGATGGATGGATGGATAGTTTTGTGGATGGATGGATGGATAGGTGGATGGATGGATGGACGGATGGATAGATGGATGGATGGATGGATATATGGACAGATGGATTGGCAGGCAAATGGATGAGCGGAAGGACCGATGGATACATGGATGGATAGTTGGATGGATGGATGGATGGACGGACTGGATGAAAGGCGGACGGACAAACGGATGAGTGCGAGGGTACCCACCTCGCATGGATGGATGGATGCTAAAAAAAGGCAAAGGTAATACACAGAGAGTGAAAGACAGAACAAACAGATAAAACCGACAGGAAGACAGACAGACAGACAAACAGACAGGAAGGCAAACGCACTAAAGAACAGACTACTGACAGACAGAATGCAACTGCAGAGAAAGAGAAGGCGCCCAGAGCAATGACTCAAACGTAACTGAATGGCGAAAGCCAGGGAAAGCTAAGATATCAATACAATCATGAGAACGATACCACAATGTACGACTAAACGGACGCGCAGTGCCAGACCCGCCTGCCACATAATCTCCCAAAGACCAGCCTGCAACTGGCAGACCATCTGGCACGGGAAATATACTGTATACTTGACTTACACACGTTTTCTTGCTATTTCGGCGTCCGACTAGCCTGTTTTCTCACTGGCTTGTTCTTTTCCTTCTTCGTTTTATTTATTTTTTTTTCCATCGTTTTCACTGACCTTCATTTCTATTTCTTTTTTTTTCTCAACCGTTTCTACCACTCAGGAAATGTGAGGGCGAGAGAAAAATTTAAGCAAACAGAACGAGAAAGATGTGGGTATCTGTGTATATGATAAAGATAGACAAAGACAGACAGACAGACAGACAGATTGGCAGACAGATAGACAGACAGACGGACGGACAGATGGATGAACGGATGGACGATGAACGGATGGACCGGATGCGTAAATGGATGGATGGATAGATAAGACAGAGATGAGAGAAAGAGAGAGAGAGAGAGAGAGAGAGAGAGAGAGAGAGAGAGAGGAGCATCGTATCAGATTCAAGCACTCGTCTATATGTATGCATATTCAAGTTGGTCGCTCGTGTTAATTCACAGACCTAACAGCAGAATTCACATGTAATGAGTAACAAATAAACAATCAAGTCCTGTCCTACTACAACATGTAAACATTGGATTCGTATTCTCCAATGCTGCCATGTCAAAGACCAAAACCGTTGATATCTTACAAGAACCGCGCCCTAGTGGCTGACATCTGTCAAACTGACTTTCTATCTTCTTCCGTATCACCCCAATTTCCTGCCTCCTTTTTTTCAATCTCCCACCCACGCTCTCCCCAAACAAAAACAAGCAACAGTCATAAGTTTTTTGTTTTTGTTTTTCCAAGAGTTCTCAACGGTACAGCGCTACAGATGAATACAATGTACATACGTGATAGGCTTACATTATTATACGACACCTTTCCGTTGGCTGATCTATGTTTACTTCTTTCTTTCTTTCTTTCTTATTTATTTATTTATCGTTTGTCCTGTCTTTTCTTTACCACAGATCAGTTAATTACTCTACTAAATTTTCTTCGTTTGTTTGTCTCTGATTTTTTGTTTTTGTTTGTCATTTTTCGGCATTACAAAACAAAAAACAAACAAACAAACAAACAAACCTCTTGCATGCTTATGCAGAACTACACACTAGTAAAAGCTGATTAACTGAAAGCAAGAAAGATCTATATATCGTCAAGAGAACGACTGAAGATGGGAACACAGAACACTTTCCACCAAATAAGGTATTAAATTGTAGCCCTGAAAGCGTTAGGTGTTAGTGGAAACTTCTGCAGTATCAGGTTTTCTATGACGAGATCAATAACCATGCTCAAGAAACGACAATTTATTAGTGATGTAAGAGTTACATAGGCCATATAATATAAAAAAAAAAACATGTATTGTAATGGCACTGTCTGCTATTTGAAACAGAATTCTTGATCTTTGACTAGAACTAGTCTTTAACACTTTTAGGGCTAAATAGTCTACATTTTTTTTTTAAACTATCAAGTGAGGAGGGACTAGATTAGAACAAGAACGAACAAGAAAAAGAAGACGGAATTAAAAGGTGAGCTAAACGAAGAAAACAAACGAGAGGACGAAGAAAATATAAGAAAGGAATATAATAACGTGACTGAGAAACATACAGCAGTGTTGGAAGAGAGGAAGTGGAGATCAGACAAACACAGCCTTTGTGTTAGTCTGTGGACCCTGCTTTCTTTACACACATAACAAGGACCACTTCTGAGAGTTGCCTCGCTAATGTTTACACTCGGGCCTATCTTTCCCTCTCCCACTCCTCGGCACAATACTAGATACGACATATGTTACACCGAACAACCACTGCGTGTGTAGGAGTACGAGCGAGTACTTCCGTGTTTGTGTGAGCGGCGCCGTGCCTGTTAAAAGCTCTTTCATCTGGGAATTTACATGGCAGACCTGGACACACATACAAAAATTATTAGTTGCACAACCTGTGCTTCATTGCGAAAGTCTAAATACTATAGTTTGGTACTGCTAGAAGACTGTAAAATGCTTTTAATTCATTTGCAAAAGTATCTCTTTCGTTCATACACACACAAAGTGTTCTGTAATTGTGTCTCATGACAAATGGCAAAAGAACACTTTCGTTGTCTACACTGTCCTAGACAGTATTTAAGGAGCAAAAATACATGTTGGCACAAGCCGACTTTTTTTTTCTTTCTTTCCCTTCTTCTTTCTTTACTTTCATGCGTGCTGCAATATTTACATGGCTGGCTTTGCGCTGTCTACTTCTACATTGCTGTGTGTGTGTGTTGTGTTGGGGTTTAACGACACATCAGCACGATTACGGCTATACTGTGTCAAACACGGTAAGATACGTTTACATGTTAAGGAGAAAAGACGAAAGAAAGCAGGACAGAAGACAGGAGCAAAGGAGAGAAAGAACAGATGTCTCTCATGGAATGTCGAGGATGGCACTCCATGGGAGACATCCCACCGATGGCGGGCTTACACCACCTGCAGGTGGGAGCAGAGAACCTGCTTATGAGCCCCGGGCCCCCGCGGAGGTACTTCTATATTGTCCTAAAAAGGAAAGATATAAACTAAAACACTGATAAAACTACATTCGTCCAAAGTCCAAAGCCGCCAATGCCAAAAGACATATCAAGGAATCAAAAGCTCCAGTTTTCTCAAAACTGGAATAATTTTTTGCATTTCCACTCTTCATTCTACTAGCCTTCTTGGAAGTCCTGATTAACATATTGGTTGCTAGCACAATACATCTGAATAAAATGGGCTAAGAGACGTTTGTTGAGTTGTTTTGCCCCCCCCCCCCCTATTTTTAAATCCTCGTTTTCATTTTTCCTATTTCTTGAATTTCGATCCAAATCAAACCTATCCTATCTAGTTTCTTTTACTTTGAGATCAGTAAGAGCGAGAATGGGTCACTTAATAAGTTTTTCTATACTTTAAATAATTTGTATCTCTACTGATCCATACAGTCAGTTCTTACACTACAAAATAATGGATCTCTCTTCATGATTACTCAGTATACGCTCTAAGGAACAACAGACAACCGATTCATCTTACTAAACGTTGCTATAGTAACGGTGATGGTGAACAAAGTTAAAACTTCACCAGGCAAGATGAGATTTCCCCACGCACTAGCTCGCCGTGTTACACAGGGCAACCATGTCACGATCACGTCACATATGTTATCTTCCACAGCCACACCCGGATTTTTTCCACAAAACCGTATTGTCGGGTGCACCACCACTTGCCGATAAAGCTCCGGTTACAGAAACATAAACTCGGAGTAAAGACAGACAAAACAGAGCGGTCGACAGACAGACAAAAGGAGAGAAAGAGACAGAGTGTTACCAATCTTAAATGGGCAAAACAGACACCAGACCAGGAAGTTTGAGTGGCGAACAAACAGACGGAAGACAGACACAGAGACGGACAGACACACAGACAGACAGGCAGGCAGAGAAGGACAGCTAACAGACAAATCAAACAGCACATAGAAAAACGGTCATAATGGCTGACAAATGGACGGATGGACAAACAGATGGAAAAAAACAGGCAGACATATATACAGATAGGCAAGCAAATGTGTGAAATGGACAGATCAACAAACAAACATATACCGAAATACACCTCTGTATACAACGAAAAACTGCAGCAACAGCACAATTCTTCTGTTTTAACCCTGAAAGCGAGAAAGCGACACAAAAACAACACTTGCACAGAAACAAAATGAAAAGGTCTCTTCCCATCTCTGTAAGCAGACCTCGTCACATGTAAATACTGTAAGACTGCATAATAATATAGGCTATAGTAATATAGGCTATAACAGCATATAAGCCCCGACCAAAAGAGAGCGTTGTCCTATGACCACTTTGACCCAGACTAGTTTCAACAATGATGAACATTTTCGGATCAGTTCCCGTAATGAATAGTAAACGACTCTGAAAACAAAGGTAGGTACATGAAAGAAGGGTAACAGAGGGAAGATGGGTGGGGGGATGGGCTAAGAATATATCGACAACGACAGACGGGTCGGTATCGATCGTGTAATACTTTCTCCGAGTCAATATCGCTAACGACATAAAACTGCAACCGATGCGTGTATTGCATCAATTCAGCTTCGTGTTTAATGCGATTACTCATCAGTCTATGAATAATCATAATAATGATCTACTTTGATGGAAGCTCGAAGTAAGCCGAGGTTGAGCGGTGAAGCATCTGCCTCTTCATGAAAATGTCGGGGAGACGAATACCAATTAAGGAATGAGAGACTCAACGATATCCCGACATCTTGAGAGGGGAAGCTCGATGTCTGGCCTTCTCAGACAGGGGCCGGTAAATTTAGAGGTTCCTTAGATCGTGTGATGCCGCCGTGCGGGTAAACTTCAGAATTTCTTTCCATTTTCATTGTTTCTTCGCCGGGCAACAAAAAGCACGCAATAAAACTAAAGAAAATTCTACTATAAAACTTGAAACGTTTTTGTTGTTGTTTATCGTTTTAGAAGAAGCTAAGCCCGCCTTTTCCAGTCATGAGAAAATGTCCTGCGAATGAACTGAATACCCGGACGGACCACCAAGCGAGTTCAACAAAGGCAAGAACAGTTCATCTTAAAACAAAACAAAACAAAGGACAGCGAATAAAGAAGTAAATGATATAGCAGACCTTTTCATCTGTCACCCATCTATCCCCCCTCCCTCCCCCCCCCCCCCCGCGCCCTCTCTCTCTACCTATCCCTCTCTTTCTCTCGTCTGTCTGTCTGTCTGTCTCTGTCTTTCTTCTCTCTCTTTTTCTCACCCACTGCCCACAGAGACGCCAGAGATAATGAAAACGAGAAACACACATACACAGAAAACACACACACACACACACATACAAAGACATGGATAGTTGGCATAAAAACAATTGTTTTGAAAAAAAAAACGGACAGCAATAAAGGAATGAAAGATAAGGCAAAGATCTTTTTTTCTCTCACTTTTCCCTCCCCCCCCCTCTCACTTTTTCCTCCCCTCCCTCTCTCTCCTTTCCCTTCTCTCTCTCTCTCTCTCCCCTCCCTTCTCTCTATCTCCCATCCTTTGCCCCCCCCCCTTCTGCGTTTTCCCAAGGGACTGTGAACGGCTGTGATAATGAAAAAGAAACAATGCAGATTCTGAAGACCAGCGGTGAAACTGTCCCTTGCGCCCAAACCTTTCAACAAGGAGCGCAGCTGACAGATTTATTCAACTTGCCGAAAATCTGGATGGGAAAGAAAAAGACTACTGATAAAGAGATGCCGGCCTTGACAAACAAAACTTCCCTTTATGTTTTAGTTTAGTTTTGTTTTGTTTTTTTCAATTTGCCTGTTAACCTTCCGAGTGTCGGTTATTAATGCGTCAATGTTTCTATGACAATTGTAGACAATTGTAGTAAATTCATAGGCACCATCGTGCCTGTCTATCACTGGCGATCCATTGGGCACACATACGGAACTGGATCAATTAGCATCATACATTGTCTTATTTTTTTTTCAAATATCCCCTTATACCTAGGATTAGGGCTAGGAGTTGGAGGGTGGGAGTTATGGTTAGCAAACAGGGGATAGGATTTGGGTTAAGATTAAGTAATCCATAGTCGATAAGGTGAACGTCCAGCCCCGAGTGACCGATTTGGTGTGTATCTATCTGCAGGCCATGTAGCTTTTTCGCATGCCAGACCACCGGCTCCCCAAGAAACTGCTATACAGCGGACACCAACATGGAAAGCTCTCCCATAGAGGCCTAAAGAAGCGCTTCAAAGACACCCTGAAAACCTCTCTGAAGACCTTCAACATCAGCCACGACACGTGGGATCTGACTGCAATGGACAGACCAAAGTGGTGTTCAGCTGTCCGCAAAGGCGCCAAATTCTGTGAGGCCAACTGATTCGCTGCAGCAGAGCAATGCAGACAGGCCACGAAAAGCGGTGCCAGCAGATCTCCGACATCCGCCACTAGCCCCTGTCCACATTGCGTCAGAACCATAGGTTTGCGGATCGACCTGATCAACCATCTGCGCTCTCACAGAGCCCAACCCACCGACCCCCAGGCACAGACTAGTCTGTGCCCCCAAGATCACTAGATGGTCCTCGTCGATCCCGATGGACCAATCGACATCTATCTGCGACCCATGATATAATTTTTTTATACTTGGGAAATGACAAATTATGCTTCCGGACGATATAATTCGAACATCCTGTTACAATATACTGTTTGAAAAGGATTCCAATGCAAAGTATAATGATTGACTCTTTGGCCAGATCAGCCCCTTCAGACTTATATGGTTAAGCTTGCAGATTGCTAACACTGTCATCAGCTTTAAAATGAACCCGGATACAAAAGGAATATTACTCAGACTTCATGTGAAGGGAGGGGCAAGGATGGAGGTTGATAAAAAGGCTGGAACAATAAAATGCTCCATGCAAGCAAGCAGAAGAAACGAAACGAAGCAGGGTTATAAAAAGATGTCTTTTTTTTTCTGTATCCTTGACAAGATAACGACATTTTATTGCTATGCACGCCAGGTTGGGCTTGACACTCTATGGATGATGGTGTTGGATGGATGGACCGATGGAGGGACCGATGGATGGTGGATACAGGGATAGATGGATGGATGGATGGATGCAGGGATGGATGGATAGATGGATGCAGGGATGGATAGATAGATGGATGGATGCAGGGATGGATGGATGCAGGGATGGATAGATGGATGGATAGCAGGCAACGAAAAATCAAAAGAGCACGTTCGAGACAGATACGAGAGGTTAACTCAGACCAGATCGGAAGACAGACAAAAAATACAGCTAGACAACGAGCCCGCCCTGTCTGTCTGAGTGCAGTTTAACGTTGCGATGAGCGGAAAAAAAATCAATTCCTTCTCCTGCCACTAAGACTCAAGATCATCAAAATAAAATTCTTTTAATCGTGGCATCCACATACATGAATAGTTTTGCTAAGGAAACATGATAAGCGAGTCTTATTCTGCAACAATATCAGATTTTTGTTTAACAATTATATATTCTCAGAAAACAAAACAATAACCGATAAACGATGTATCAGTGTATACCAGCGTCTGACCATTTCATAAAATCTA
The DNA here is from genome assembly GCA_039654565.1 of Peronia peronii. Taxonomy (NCBI): domain Eukaryota; kingdom Metazoa; phylum Mollusca; class Gastropoda; order Systellommatophora; family Onchidiidae; genus Peronia; species Peronia peronii. Next base: position 4,955 of record JBCEWB010772819.1, on the reverse strand, counting down.
TGACTATCTCATGATTTTCAACGACAGTAGACCAAATAATAATAATAATAATAATAATAATAATAATAATAATAATAATAATAATAATAACAACAGAATAAAATAAAAAATCACACCAAATTTTGAAATCCACGAGTTTTGTGTTTACGCTTCAAACGCTTTTGTGTTTACGTTTCAAACATATCTTCATATCCCCAAAAAATATGCGCTGAAATCAGAGTATATTCTTTAAAAAAAAAAATCATAATCACAGAGGAAACTTAACCCTTCACTTGTGAGCGTGAATACTATTGCAAAAGAAAATCTGTACATTTCACGAGCAGACAGATGGAAGTATAGACTGACGTATGAAATGATAGGTGTGTAGTACAGATGGATGGTTATTATAGATGAATGGATGGACGACTGGGTGGATGGATGGATGGCTGAATGGATATGTGGATGGATGGATGGATGGATGGATAGGATGGATGGATGGATGGGCGGATAGATGGGTGGATGGATGGGTGATTGGATAGGTAGATGGGTAAACGGAAGGATGAATGGAAGGATGGTTGCATGGATGGATAGCTTTGCAGACATCAGGAATGGAAATGAAGTGGGGGCATTGAAATTTGCTGAACTGAACGAATGCAAGGTTAATAAATTTGCTGAATAAATGCACGATGTCCCAATATCAATCTATGATTCCGTTACATTGATTTTCCCTATTCCCAGAGCAGCGAATCCGTTTCGATGCAAATTTGGAGAGCAGCCAGTGAAGAAAGGCCGCCCAGATTTTTCTCTAGGGCAATGTAGAATTAACATGCCTGTAAACCGATAACTTCTGTAAAGGTCAAACATCCAACATGCACATACAAAAACCCCTCTTATCCTGCCTGATTCCTTTGCTGTGATTTAAATCTGCATCTTTGATCCTTCTCTGTCTGTCTGTCTGTCTTCTCTCTGTCTGTCTCCGTCTTGCTTTGCATCCATTTTTTGTCTCTCCATCTCTTTCTCCTCTCTCCCTCCATATTCTGGGCCAGCTAGATATATGTTCAACTATGCACTATTATAACAGGTCGGCCTTTTTTAATCCATAGAACCATCCAATCCATCCATCCATCCATCCATCCATTTTTCCAACCTCCATCTCAACAGACCCACACAGACAAAGAGAGAGGCATACAAATATACAAAAACAAGTCTGGCATAAACCAAATGGAACTAATGCAAACCAGCATGTAATTCTCCGAAAAAAAAAAGCCCATGGATGCCAAAAAGACGAAACATTCGTTCGCGGACTGACAATGAAGAGTAAGGAATACACTGTTCCTTCACGTTTACGTTTTCTTATCATTCTCCCTGTCCATCTATCTACAATTATCTTCATCTTTTTCAGCTGCCTCTATATCAGATCTCGTCTCTTATTTTCTCTGCCTCAACCCTTTTATCCTCATTTACCGATCATCTCAAAACTCCTTCTCTCTTTCGACCTTCTTTTCTTTCCTCTTCAGGCGTCTCTGTCCATTTCTCCTCTTCTCAATATCATTCGATCCTCTTCTCTATCTCTTCACTATACTACTCAATCTCCCTCTTTCTCCGTTTATGTTGCGTCTTTTCAACGAGTCATCCAGTTCCACTTTTTGCGGGCTCTATTGCCCTATTATCCTCCTCACTATTATATCTTCCCCCTTCTCTGCCAATTTCTCTCTCTCTCGCTCGCTCACTCGCTCAAAACCACACAATCACATTCTCTGTCTCTCTTCACTTACTGCTCAGTCCATATATTTTCTTTCTTCCTCTGTGCTTCGTCCTTTCGACTTATTAGCTTTACTGTTGCCGGCCCTACCCTATTACCCCCTCCCTCCCTCTTCTTTATCCATTTCATTTTCTTTTCCGCCCCTTCTCTCTCTTTCCATCTCACTCTTTCTCTGTACGTGCTTCGTCCTTTAAAGTTATCAACTCTTTTCTCTGTTGGCTCCGTTGCCCCATCACCCCTCCCCCCTCCTCCAATCCATTTCGTTCCAACCCTTCGCCCCCCTCTCCTACCCCCACTTCCCCAATCCTTCAAATACACACACATTTCGCGGACACCCGCCCCTTATGTTACTTACTCCCACAGAGACTGCAGTTGCACAAAAAAGACGGCCAGTCGCGATGCTGCTCTGGAATTCCAATCGTCTCATTTACGCCGCCGCTGTCAGGATCTATCCTACAAAAAACACGCCAAACTACTGGCAGATGAAGGCCAACGGGCGGAAAGACGGCCACAGATGAAGGAAGCAAAAGGCCAAGCCAAACGAAAAAAAAAAAAACAACGATGTAAACATCAGTTTAAAAAAAATAAATAAATAAAATAAAAAACGACAAAACCACTTGCTTCGTTACATCCAATTCTTCCTAGTCACCAGGAGCCAGGTTGGCTATAGTCCCGTTCGTATGTGCATAAAATTTTTTCTTGTTTTTTTTTCGTTCCTTTTTTATTTTTCTTTCTCTCTCTCTTTCTTTCTTTTTTTTTTTTCAAAGGTGAGATGCTTGGGGAATACAAAACATGAGAGATTTATATCATTTCATTTGCTCTATGGTGCAACGGGAAGCTGCCTGACCATACAATGGAATATTAACATAATTCTATACTCCCTAAACGAGACATTTACATTACTTCTGTGGATGAATGGACAGTTTGTGTTCACGAATTTACTACTTTGTCTTCTTCGTGTAGAAATTGTCCACTAATGACCGTCCACTCACTGCATTTCAAAACTTTATGTTTAAATCTTCTTGATGTTGTTACACTTGTGATTGATATCAATGGATTTGCAGGAGCTTACACGAGGTTCAGAAAATAGGCCAGATTTGTTTCGAGAGCAGAATCATACGTGATACATTTGAAATGATTTTCGCCCATTTGTCCCTTCCGTTCGTCCCCTCCCTTCCCGAACTCAGAGTGAGAGAAAGAGAGAGAGTGAAGCGAATGGGAGGAGGAGGGGGCAGTTCGTAATAGTATGAGTTTAATATGCATGACCAGTTATCCACCTTGCCATGTGACATACGGTATAAGAATAGAAGCGGCCTCTATGAAAGAAAGAAGGAAAGAAAGACAAAGAAAAAAGAAAGAAAAACAGGAAAGCAAGAATGAAAGAAAGGAATAAAATAAATAAAGAAAGAAACAGAAAGAAAGAAAAAATTCAGAAAGAAAGAAAAAAGAACGAAAGAAAGAAAGAAAGATAGAAAAAGAAAGAAAGAAAGAAAACGCCCTAGTCTCTCGCCAGAAATTAGTTTTTTTTATAATTTAACGACTCAGGCCTATCAAACTCTAGAGTGAATAATATGGACGCTATTACGAACTGTCCCCAAATATTTTGATTTATCTTTTGGTTTGACCTCACCTTCTCTTGAGTCCTTTTGTCGCATACGAGAACATAATCATCTGACATTTGACATCATTTCGAGCACGGTACATGGGTCACACCCTCGCCCAGGCTCCCTGTATGCACGTAAATACTAGCCGATAGCTGCATGCACCGCTCCATGACTGCATTGCACAACACCGTACGCCGCGTAACGTGAGCAAGATGCGCATTCTACTGTCTACCAGCTCAGACACAGGGATCTCACGTACAGGTAGAACAAAGATGTTTTTACATAGGCAAATACAAGATGCAGAACAGAGAAGAAGGACTGAAATGATGCCATGGCAATAGCCATAACGTTCCTCCATGTTTTCGCAGGATTATTATCATCTCCTCAGGAAGATTACAGGAGACATCTCAATCTTTAAATAATAATAATAATAAAACGAACACCTACTGGACACGGAGAAGGCGGTTTCTAATTCTACTGTGGAAGTCATACATGTTCATTAATGCACATAAAATTAAAAAATGAAAACAAGCCCACCCCCCCCCCCTTTTTTTTCCCATTATTTTTTAGTTCAGCTCTTTTGCTTTTCTTTATAGATCTACTTCATTTCACTTTATAGGTGCATTATAGGCTTCACTTTTGTTTCTGTGCAGCTTCATCACGCGTACTATTTTCCATCATTTCTACTTCCAGGTTGCTCTAGGACAAACCAGAGGCACTGCAGCCAAGACAGCGGACATTAAAATTTCAACTGAAATCTTATTTAATTTGTCACATCTTATCCGCGGGAGAATAGCAACAATAAAGTTTGGAGGTAAATAATTCAATGCAACTCTAAATTCTAGATCGGCAGATAAACAAATGGACTGGCGAACAGACGGACGGAAGGCGGACTGATTCAGAACAATCAAAGATGCACAATAAGGGCCCCACATTTTATTACTTGGCCATATTTTAGGTTGATCCGGGGAGAGGGGGGGGGGGGGTGATATGGTTTTATAAAATTCAAAAAACGTTGGCAACCATTGCTGCAGCAGAACAGGATAATAAGAAAAAAAGAGATAGCTGAGATAGCCCTCATGTGTGTGTGTGTGTGTGGGGGGGGGGTAAAGCTTAAGAAAAACCTAACCTAACATACGGACAGACAGATGGACAAATAGATAGACAAATAAAGACGGTGAGATTGAGAACTCAGGTTGCAGGAACAGGTTTATCCCATAAGCAAATGATTCTTGCTCTACATAATTATGTACACAGAAAGAGCACTCCACCAATGTAATGTTTTGACTACACAAATGCAGGGCGTGGTTCTTTCTCTTATGCCTGCAGTTTGTTGGTATAGCATATTTGTCACACACATGAACATGCACTCACTTACTCACTCACTGCTCCCCTGCATGCATATGCACTCACACACATGACAAACACGTACACGCGGTTGGAACCAGCCCAAAGAATGGGATACATGTAGATCTACATGCTAAACCCTTTGTTTTCTATCTCGTCCCACGCTAAATTTTAGGTATTTTTCCTAACAAGTCAATGACATTCAACACAGCACTCGTTATTTTGAATGCAAGTAAAAAAAAAAAAAAAGGGGGGGGGGGGGG
>JBCEWB010772710.1:6412-16565 GCA_039654565.1 Peronia peronii | reverse complement strand
TACCCACAAAAATTCTCAGCAAAAACAGGCAGCCTCTTAAAAGCCGAGATAATCCTACTTTCTTAGGATTGAAAGGCTCAAGAAAAACAAAAATCGAATTAACTTGTCCGCTGTGAGTCTTGGCGTATCTTGTGCTTGGTGAATGCGGACTCACAAAGAGACACAACAAAAATGTCTGACCTTTGACCTTTCACGTCAATTTCTCATTGGTTTTCGCAGTTTTGTAGATTGTATCGCGAGACAGTGGCGTTTCTCGTGTTTATGTGTATATTATGCGATGTGCTGAATACTTCTCCTGATATTAACAAAAGTATTTCTGCCCTTTATTATGTTGTGTTTATGTTGTTTGGTTGTATTTGTTTTGTTTCTATAAACACCATGCGATGAGGTTTTCTCACATCTGACACTCGTTACGACATGTACTTTCTAGTATGCTACGCTTGTCTTATCCAATCATAACTGTTACTGATGCTCTAATATTTACTGTATAGACCTTTATGAAGAGAGGAGGAAGGGGGTGAGGGGGGGGGGGGCAGTAATCATATCAAGTCTTCTGGTAATCATATCAAGCGTAACATCCCTGAAATGTCTGCCTGTCGGTCTCTGTTGCCATCTGTCTCTGTCCGTATCTATTTATCTATCTGTGTATCTACTTACCTATCTGTCTGTCTGTCTGTGTCTGTCTGTCTGTCTGTCTGCCTATCTTTTTCACGCCTCACGCACACACTTCTGGTGAAGGGGCTATCAATGATCTGTGTCAATAGTGGCTTACCTGAACGGGGTTGAGGTTGTTTTCACAATCATTTAGTATACTGTGCCCGCACAGAATTTTAAAACTTTTTTCTGTCTCTCTTTCTTTCTTTCTGTCTTTCTTTCTTTCCTTCTTTCTTTCTTTCCCATACAGTTCTTTGGCATATTTTCATGATTTACACTGAAGATTGTTCCAGGCTTTCCTCCGTCTTTTTTCATCCATAAGAATTTTTATGGACTTCCGGGTATAGTCCAGGGTGATTATGTAGTAATTTTATATTGATATTCTAAGATAATGAAAGCCCTTATCTTTTTTTTTTAATTTACTTTTTATTTTCGTGAGAGATTTTTCATAATATGAGATGAATTGCGAGAGCACGTGTGTAATGTCAACAAGGCGTTTAAGATTATAAAGAACATTGATACAGGATGTACATTAATGTACATTAATGCTTCCGTTCTTTTCTGTTTTCCTCGCAACACAAAAAGGAACAGTTCAATTTGGCTGTGTATGTGCGATTGGCTTCTTCTAAGAGCATGAATAAGAACGGTTAAATTTTAGCTCACCACATTGGCATTTTGGTTCTCAGTTTAACGTTGTTGAATTCTGTGTAGAATTAATTACACATAGGTTCTCTGTATATTTGTAGCTGGATAATCTGTGGGACTGACATCAGAATTTCCTGGAAGTTTTTACATTTCTTAAGCGTCCATGTATTGCTTGATAGAGAGGAAAATATCGTGCGACATGTATAAGTGGTAAATGGGCTTGACCCTGTCAGAGTGACCTGATGTAATTGACCTAAGGCACATGCATGTCAAGAATGGCATTCCATCTGATTATGAAAATAATAATAATAATTATAAAACAAAAAAAATAATAATAAAAAACCTGAACAGGGCATTTAGTTGCAATAATAATCAATAGTAAGAACATAATTGACAGGAGATAATCGCCTCTTGTATGGATTAAGGGCGATACGAAAATCGTTCATGTGTGTATTGCGTGACGATGAGGGGGTGGGAAAACAAAGCAAAAAAAAGAGAAGCTGAAAAGTGGGGGAGGGAAATGACGTATTGCATGTCGCGCAATTTCACTGGGACATCACCAGTTAATTAGCGCTCAGTTTCAGCTTTTTGTTTGCCAAGGATTAAAGTAGTAGTACGTACAATTTGAAAAATAAGGTGACGTTTTATCAGGTTTGTGTCTATAACAGCTTTAGTTTTTCCTGTCTTTAAGTTTGAACTATTGCAAGGTCATTTCCCTAAAGTGCCTGTGTATGTTGCATACAGTGATGTACTGATCTAAAATTTCAAACCAAAGCTTACATTTAAATACCGACTGATATTTTTGTTTGTAGCGATTAGATCATTTTTTTTTTGGTGTGAAGGTGCTCTTTTTTTTTGTGCTGTGAAAGTCAGTATATATGTATAAATAGGTAGAGAGTGAGATAGAAAGACATGCATACATTTGAGCAGACAGACAGGCCAGACAGACAGCTGGATGGCTGGATAGACAAGTAGGTTAGGAGGATGGGTAGGTTGGTTAGTTGGTTGGTTGGTTGATTGATTGGTTGGTTGATTAATTGATTGACTGATTAATTGATTGATTAGTTGATTGATCTATAGCCACTGGCTCAGCCTCCAGCTTGAGATATGGAGCGTTGTAAGGCGTTAGTGCAGCTGTAATGTAGCGGCGGGGTCACTAATGGCTTATTGGCGTGAGCGTCCGCGTTGCGCCTGGGCAGCTGAACACATTGATGGACTGCCAGTGTAGTGGACTTAGACACTGCTTGGGCTCGTTTCTTTGCTCAGTTGCAGAAAGAATATTTTGCCAAAAAACATTTGCAAAGTGTGTTACCTAGAACAGGGCTTCATAACCTAGCCTAGTCAACAGTGTGATAGACTGCTGGTATTATGGATAAGGGCAATTGGTTCGCATGGCCAAGCAAGTTTATTTCTAATAATAATGGAAGCTAAGAACATGTCCCTGGAAAGCTGTTCATATACTCTGTTACCGCTGTATCAGAAGAATAGTGTTTATTCTAGGCTGTCTGACGGTTTGAAGAACTCCTGGGGAAGTAGGACTTTAATAGTCTCTGATTTGTACTTCTCTCTAGCAAACTTCATATTATTTTTATGTAATCTATGTTGTGAAAAGTTAAGGAGCATAATTACAGTATGAGTCGATCAGACGAACCGTTTGAAAGACTACTGTAGTGTAAGCCTTGACAGTCGATGCCTGATTCGTTTCTCGAATTACCTATGAGGGAGGAACGTCTCATTGCAGGATCTGTAATTCAATGATATGACCTGTGCACATCTGCCGTCATTTTTAAGAATACTGTTACAAAAACCGGCATATTATACTGTATTTTTAAAAATGACGGCAGATATAGGGACAGGGCATTGTTGTCTGAACAATTGAGCAAATTACTGCAACTTAAATCTTTCTGTGACAAAATATCTTTTCCTTGGAAAATGTTTGTTTCGTGAAAATCATGAGATGGCAATGCGGTCTGTCTTTCATCTCACGGTGAACAAAATGTGTCTTTTTAGGACGGAAAGTAAGACAATAGATTGTCTTTTAATCTTGTGGAAAAGTTGAACATTTGGGGGAATAAGTAATCGGTGATGTTTGTTATTATTATATTTTCATATAAAAAAGTGTTTTGTCAAATTATGTTATTTCGGCTGTGATAGTGGATGCTGGCACCAGTAGTAGTTCAGGGCCTGGCCTACTTCTCTGTCTGGTTTATAAAGGTAGAATCTCTCTGTAGGACCTTGCGTTGTCAGTGATATGGTAGTATTGTTTGGTCAGCTGGAATATTGATGGACTGCTGGCGATGTGGAAGTCTTGGACTGAGTAGCTTAGTCCTGATGGACCACTCGATGTGGTTCTTAGAGAAGCAATTTTCTAGAGTACTTTACAATCCCGTGCATTCTGTATTTTGTCGTTTTTTCATTTGTTTATTTGTTTTGGGTTGTTTTTTTTAAGGACACATACATGGGTATGTGTGTGAAACGTGATCATTGTGTTCATGTTCCTCGTTACAGTATTGTTGAAAACAATGGGGTTCCATTGTTTTTAACCAGATAACCGAACACTGACGTGGATTATCATTCCATTCTACACAAAGAGTGTTTGTACTCCTGCCATTTTTATTTGCCTGTTCACGTACTTTGTGTTTGGATTTAATGGTCGTTTAAAAGACACGTGTTCTTTAAAAAAGTGCGAAGTCTCAGGGAACGAAATTGACTAGTGTGTGGAGATACTGATTGTGAAATCACCCTCGTACATGCCTGGGATAGTCTGTGCCGACGCTTTACGCATTGCCAAACTTGCTGACGTGGACTGTGGCTTCCAGCTTAACCCTGTGGATATGTACCGCAGCTTCAGGCAGTGAGAACAGGAACAAAGCGCCACCATGGATCACATCAAGGCTTATGATGACTCGGTGCCGATTGTACGTAATTAAATATCTTTTATGCCACTTCGGCCCTACTTGGTCATTTTTCCCTGCCAGTTAACGATTTATTAGTGTAATCAGTTTTAATGTTTGTGCCAAACTGTCCTCCATCTGTATGGAATAAATGAACAGATTTAAGCAATATTCAGCAACATTACATGTATATTACCCTTTGTTGAGCTAATATCTAACTTCATGAGTGTAGACGATAGATTATCGGAACCAATTCATTTATAAAATAGCGAAGATCGAATAAATTCAATAATGGTAGCGCTATACTGGCGATGAATGGCATTCCCATAGGACTGTTTACTAATTTAGCATTAAACTGAAGAAACCAGTCATTAATATAATAGCCACGATAGATCTTCGATTAGCCCAGTCTTATAATGATGACAAATGATGACATAATTTTAATTGGCTAGAAAGAAATGTCCTGCCCCTCTTTTTTTCTTTTCTTTCATATTTTGTATTTGTGTGTGTATTTGATGTGTATGTGTGTGTTGTTGAATTAGTATTATTATTTGCACATCTTGGCGTAACCGTGCATAACCTTAGGACATTGAAAGGTTTAAAATAATCTATTTATTGCCCATTTTGTGCTGTCATTGTTAATCCTGATATCTCTTTTACTTAAGTTGTTCCTGATCACTTGCATGTTAACAGAAGACTCAGGAATTCACAGTGAAAAGCAGTAATTCTCTCATGCTTGCTGTGAGTAAATAGTGTAGAGATGGATGTCAGGGCGCACTTCTTAGCACGCAATCGCACGCATTTAGTCTTGATATTACTCACCAATTACATGTCCTACTGCATATCTGGAATAACGTCCTTTGCATAAGGAGGACCAAACGCGCGTATGCCATCGTAATTAACCTTTTTTTTTTCTCAGTATAAGAGGAGCAATACAAGCATTGCTAAGAAGGAAACAAAAACAATTTTTCTTTGCTTCTTTTTGAAGAAGAAAAAGTGTATATATATATATATGAAAAAAAAAACGTGTTTCAACACAATTTAAGATATGTTTTCCCCCACATTTCAAAGCTTGTGTTGTACCTCTTATACGTGCAAAGGGGAGTAATTTTGCTGACGGTGAAAATGGCTCATTCTTCGCACTTCTTTTCAAACTAGTAATCCTCTGAGTCTTCATGGCTGTAGCAGGATTTGTCATTAATATTATACTTTCCCCATATACATCCAACCTCTCCTAAACTACGTGTCGGGAAAATGAACATAATGATAAAGAGATTTGAACATAGTACCGGTGATGAAAATTGTGTGAGAAGGTTATCGTTCATATTTTCTTTAAAGGTGTCAAGTGATTGACCTACTCCAAGACTTACTCAGACTAGGAGAGAGACCTGTTTATCAAAGCTTAACATAATTCGGGAAGACTCAATGCAGCCACTTCATAATCAACTGAAAAATTCCGAAAGAAATCAGCGTTTGTTGTATGTAAGAACTAAGTGTGAGCGTTGTACTCAAAGAAATCCATTTCTCCTATCAGCGGTATTGTTTGTCAAGTGAGGGATTGTTTCTTTAAACCTGTCTGTTTGTGACATTTTTGTCGGCTTGTAAATGTGACAAATATCTTTCATATATATATATATATATATATATATTGCATCTCATCAACAGAGCTGTGAATGGAAATCTCTTTTTGAGGACAAAGAAGACTTATCTTATTTTATCTCTCTTATCTTATTATAAGTATTTGAATTAATTTATAAAGAACATAAATACGAAACAGCAGAACAGTTCTGTTGAATAGAGATAAAGGCTTTAATTGTTAATTCTTGAACACGACTAAATATCGGTATGTAAAAAAACTGGTGCACAAGTACTGACACCTTTAAGGTTAAATTGTTTCAGCCGTCATTTTCCTCTTCACATCCAATCCGCCTTCCCGCATGTCTCAAAAGGAAGGAGGATTTTTAAAAAAGGGGTGGGGCGGGTGGGGGGGATGAGTGGGGAGGGGATCGTCTTCCCGTCATTATAAATTGAACTCTTTGTGGTCAGATCAGGAGTATAAGATGTGGTGAAGCCTGGGATAGAGAATATGATCGGATCGAAGATAGAAGGTAAGGGATGAAGGCGATGGAAAGAGAGAAGAAGGGAGAGTGAGGCTGAAGAAATGCAGAATCACAATATCGGAGAAAGGAAAGAAAAGCAAATTTTGAGACAGAGAGAGAAAAAGGGAGATAACGAGGAGAAGCAGGGTCCAAATAAACGGTTCTAGCGCTATGTTAAATTTACACTCTGCCAATCTTCGTTCTTTTGTCCCGGTTATTGCTTTTTTTTTTTTTCAGATGTTCTCCGGCGGCGTGTGCGTATGTGTTTGTTAGTGTGTTAGATGAAGATTCATCTGCATGTGGGTGTGAGCTCGCAGTTTTCACTGCCCTCCCCCTCCCATCCCCACCCCTTCGCCTCCCCTTCCCCCGCTTCTCCTTCTTTTTTATTCCAGAAATAGATATGTGTCCACAGATATGTGTAAAATACGCATTTCGATCGGATTTAACTCAGTTTAAACAGCTGATTGAGTTGTTAAACAAATATTATAATATGGGACAAAGTCCAGCGTTACGTAAATCCCCTGTCTCTTCTCTCTTCCATTTTACCAATGCATTAGAACAGTAAGTGTGATAAGTGTAAATATCAGAAATATCTCGCTTTGTTTTGAAAATCATGAAAACGACAGCGGTGTAAAACATGCTTGGGTGCAAGACACGTACAAACTTTTACATTGTAGAAATGTCACAATGTTGTTGTTTTTTTCTTTCCATAAAAAACAATCAACAATAAACAAAAACAAAATTTAAAAAAACACACTCAAAAACAAACAAACAAACAAACAAAAACTAAAAAACATTTCCGATGTTGAAAAAAGATTGACTTTTGAAATCCATGAGGAACGGACAACGCTATATCAGGACAAAATAAAGTTTATGCACTGTCGTAACGATTAGCTGAATAATTCTGAAAGTTTGCGGCGATTTCACACACCAGTACTTTATTTGGGTTATACAGATTTTCCAAAGAGGGAGAGGGAGAAAGAGAGAAAGACTGAGCTAAAGACTCTTTGTGTCTAACTGTTCCTTGCCAAAGTGGTTTGAGAGTGTGTTTAAAAAAAAAAAAAAGAGATTTATATCTTATCCCTGGGCTTTTAGGCGTTAACTGAAATCAATGGGCATCATCCTGTCGACGATTTTAAATGAAAATGGATGTCAGCAAAGTTTCACATGTTCATAGCGAACTCCTATGCATGTCGTGAACCACAGATTTAGGTTCTCGCCAAGTAAAGTGTTAATAAAATATCCGAGGAGGAGCCTAAAGGGGTTTTAAATCAGAAAGTTGTCCGGATTTGTCCTGCCAGTCTCAGTCACATGTGAACTCAACAGATCGATGAAGGGACGCTTCGCTGTTCTCAGTGTGCCCGTCAGCTCTTGTCCCATTGTGTTTGCACACGCCCAAGGTACGATACACAGGAAGTGGTCTCATCACATTAAGATCAATTAAGCGGTGACGTAGCTGACAATCCTCACGGCTAATTGGGGACCATGATATTGATCTACCATATCCTGTCCGAACAACCGACACCTGTGTCAATTCCACACTGCAAACTGAGCGATGGATGGTCGTTTGAACAACAGGGAAGACCTGTGTTAATTCCACACCGCAAACTGAGTGATAGATGACTGTTTTTATTATCATCATTAAAACTACTATTTATTTATTTTTTATGTCGGATGTAATTTCGTTTTCTTTCTTTCTTCTTCTTCTTCTTTTTAAATTTAATTTTTTTTTAAAATTATTATTTTTAATTGGATAAGATTTTATACTGCGTCATTTAGCATTAATAATTATTCGCGCTATTATTTTAATATAGGAGCGCCAAGAACCTCTCTGGTTAAAGACTCGGTCTTGATACTTTTGCCCTGGAATTTCTCTTAATATAACATATTGCAATATAGTAAGACAGTACTCGACTTTTATTGTCTTTCGAGTTTGATTCATTTCTGAAACACAAATAAATATCTTTAATAGAAAATCTGGTAGGACAGCAGTAGTTTCTGACATTTTTACAGGATTTAACACCTCTAAAAACAAAATTTCTCCATCACTAATTAGGTGTTCAATTCATCGTCCAGTCATTTATTCTGGTATCCTCATAGCTTCCCTCTGATCTTGTAGGACGCAGATTCACCGCAGAAGAACAAGAAATATGCATATCATGAATTCTTTCATGAAATTTAGTTAATAGTACACTGACAATAATGACCAAAAAAAAAACATGTGCTTCATCATGACATCATCTTAGAAAAATAGTTGTTTCATTTTTTTATTTTTTTTTACGTGAAGAAAACGCATTTGGCTTTGTTGTCTTGGCTCTTTTTTTTCTTTTTTAGCGATAATTTAGCCTTTAGTTTTTGTTGAATTGTGTAGGTTCTTTGTTGCCTGTAAATTTTGTTTATCGGTGAACGCAAGATGTGTATTCAATATGACACGAAGTAGCTAGCAGAAGATATTGTAATAAGTAAGTGTATCGTACTTTTTCAGGAATACTGTATCTCAAAACTTGCTTTTTATTCATGGGGCCAATAGTAAATACAAACATCATGCAATTCTCAAATTTGTGTTCCCTTTCAAGAATATAATTAACTGTTTGAAATGCTGAGATAATACTACTTATTTTGTATACACTAACGGCTCAGAATTTGAATAACTTTGTATTTTCAGTTTCTCGAAATGAGGTGAACAAAAAGTGGTTTATAGTAATTCGGATCTATGTTTTGGGGAACATGAATATGCAAGTTAATAAAGGGCTTGCTGAAGTTTGCTGTGGAAGAATGATATGTTTAGAAACGTTTGAATTTGGAGTATTGCTGGAAGGAAGTTCTATGTGGAAACTGAGAGTGAGAGTCAATTTAAAGCAACAACAAGAATAAAAAAGACTGAGCAGTTGTTTGGCAAACAGTGTTTTATTCTTTATTCAAGGTAAAAGAGCGTATGAAACGTCCAATTCTTCATTATTGTTGTTGTTGTTGCTGTTATTATTATTATTATTGCCATTATTATTATTATTATTATTATTATTATTACTATTATCATTATTATTTTAGACAAACGCTTGCGAGTCCTGCACCCGGGCAAAATGTACAGTGTAACTGCTTATCAAATTTTGCGGCTGTTTCAATTTGTACACAATGTGAAACTCCTATAAGGCGTGAATCCGTGACGAGACCTGTCTTTATCCCCGGGGCCAAATATCAGGTAGAATACAAAGCTTTTCATGGGAAATCTCACCATGCTCTTTTATTTTATTTCCTTTACAAACAAAAGAAACAGTTGATTGCATTGTGTAACTGTACCCCAAGCCGTGATTTTATCAACGAAACAAAAGACAGTCAGCATGTACATTTGTGGACGCTGGTGTGCCACCATGTGTTGGATTCCTTAGGAAAAGTTGTGACCTCGATAAGAGAATGATTTCATAGTTTTTATTCCCATATATCATTTTTTCTTTGGATTTATGCTAGTTCTTCCACGTTTCTCTCCCTCGAGCCACAGCATTGATTTATAGGAGGAAATATAATAATAAAATGCATGTATTTCAGCATGCTAAAAGATTATTAGTTTTCAATGCTTTGGAATAATTTTTATTATTCCATCATTTTCCTCTGATACCATACTTTTTTTTCTCGTATCATAACAATTTATATATCTAGTGATCTGAAACGTTTCAGACACTCGTATGTGAAATAGGTCTAGTCAGAATGATGAACACTTTTCTTGTTAATGCAAACGCCAGGTGGCTTCTTGGAGTGTCAATTTTCACAAACTACAACGTTCAGTATAATCAAATGTGTAGAATAGAATTCATCTGTATAGAACGGTAACCAAAGGTAATGAGCAGTGCGTTTACTGCATATAGT
>JBCEWB010772490.1:0-16566 GCA_039654565.1 Peronia peronii | reverse complement strand
AAGATTTTAGTATTTTCATGAAGTCAGTTTTCTAAAGGGAACAATGTAGCTCAATAGTTCAGGTCATAATAATCTACGTGGAAATGACAGAAAAAAAGAAAAGAAAAGAAAAAAGATCAGGAAATGAAGAAATGGAGAAATCCCTGTCCAAAGAATGTTTGTATTATATTAATTTGGATTTATCAGTGAAATCAGTGAAATTGGAGAAACGAAGAAGGAGAAAATCGGGTTCGGTTGTCCGATATTCCTGGCCTTCTATATTTGGCGGTGTTCTTGTCTGTCTGATCCACCTGTCCTTTCCTATTCAACTTTCCTGACAGCGTGAAGTTCCTTTATTTGCGGAGGGACATGCCGAGGAGGATAATTATAGCCCATGTAAGGATGTACTTTACATTCTGCGAAGGATGTACTTTACCCTACTGTTTAACCCTTCTGACAGCCGGAACAACTTTGAAAAGCTCATACGGCTCTGAGAGAGTTACAATTGCAGAGCTCTAAGCGACCTCACCACGAGATTATTATTTTGCTGAAAGAGTATTGAACTGCCTTAAAAATCTGTGCTCTAAAATTGTTTTCTGGTTCAAAACATACAATATTTCTATTCTTTCCGTCTTTGAAGGTTTTTCTGTTCGTGTATAATATATACCACTCTGGGCTTTAAAGGGTTAAAAATGGAACCTACAGAATTAACCCTCACACGTAGACACGTCTCGTGACTCCAAGGCAGTCACAGTACTCTAGCCAGCACATGCAAATCACGACATTCTTTGTCAGTCAGTCGGAGGTGTCTGATTTGGCCCAGCCTTGATAGGTAGTAACAGATTGGGTCTGTATTCTTTGTCTCTATTACCCTTGACTGTGAGCTGAAAAGGCTTACGAAATCTGGAAGATGTCCCTTGGAAGACCGGATCGAGGACGCTAGAGGAAGAGGTGGACAAATTAGGACATGGCTGAACGATATCAGTATAGAATACCACTGAAAGGCTGCAGCGTGAAAGTTAAGAACAGGGTCACATGAAAGCCATTTTACGTCGGCCTCGAAAGAATTGACGCCAGAGGAAGAAATTACAAAAAAAAAAGAGGAGGAAAACAGGAAATCTTAAGAAGAGGCGTTCAGACAATTAAATGAAACCTTGGCGCTCAAGAGCAGCGTGTAAGATATAAGATGAGATAAGATATGATAAATAAGATAAGATAAGATAAACTCTGTCTATCCTCAGAGGAAATTCCAGTCTCAGTTGGTGAGACACAATGTATATGTAAGATATATTCACGCACGAGGACAAAAATATCACGAATAACCTTAGAACAGGGCAGATTCAAAGAATATTGCGTCAATTTGATACGCCTACCGCTGACGGCAGAAATGAATTATATACGAGATAGTGTTTTACATGCATCAAACGCCCACTTCTTTTGGAATATTTCAAAGTATTATAAAGAGGGTGCGTAGATTCTTAGCGGATTATGTTTAGCTTTGATATACAGATCTCCTGTTTGTAGCGCGTAAATATACCCATGATTTCCTTTCCATGACATTGTTCACTTTCTTAATACCTATTAATTCTTCATATTATGTCTTGCTCATTTGCATTTCCCTTCCAAACTATGCTATAAAAAAGTTATAACACTCTATATGGTGGATTTATAAAATATATTGATCAAAGTGTTGTCTATATCAAATAATTTAAGTTTCCTAATATAATACAAACGTTCATTTATCTTTGTGTGGACAAAAGAAAGATGATCATGTCAGTTCAATGTTGAATTAATAGTTATTCCTAAATGCTCCTACAATGCTCGACACATTCATTTTTATTGTCAATGGATCAATGAAATTTTGAATTTTCGTGAAGTTAACAATTAGTACTGAGATGAAGTCACATCACTTGACACATACTATTCTGGACTGATGTGTTCCTAATATGTGCTTCAACTGCCCGTAGCTGTTGAAAGCTCTATGACCATGGCACTGAGCTCCCCTGTTCACCTTGTATGCTTTGTACGCCTTTGCAAGACGGAATAACAGGTCCATGTCACTAATGAAATCTGAGACATAATGAAAAATTAAAGTTATGTTACAAAAAGTCGGTTGTGAATTCACTTCGTCCGTATTCTCTTTCTCTTTTTACTCTCCAAGAACCTTCTTCAGCAATTCATATTTGCATTACACATGTGGATAAATAGCGACAACCGTCAGACTGAAGGGAAAGAAATGCCGGCATAAAGACAGAGTTACACCTTACAAGCTAGCATTCACTTTAACTTTTCTAGTTTCTATGAAAGATTCATCTATATGGGAGGAATAGATACTTTTAAATTGGCACAGCGATTTCATTTTACTTAGGCTGATGAATTCATGAAACATATTATGTAATTAAACTTACAGGGTGACTCTGTACATGTAGAAAAAGGAATCTTAAGCACTTATTTAGTAAGGAAGAGTTTTGAATAAGTAGTCACCCACTTCTTCTTCTTTTATTTTTGTAGGATAAATTTAATGTTTGTACCGTGCCCTTCGGATTCCATGTCTTGGCAGAGATTAAATCTTAAGATAAAGCTTATGAGAAATTTTCCTTCAATGAAATGTTTATTAGATTTAAATCATATTTTGTAATGATGAATCTACTGTTTGTGTCCAAACCCTAGGATTCCATGTTATAAAAACATGCACTTTCCTAAAATATTACATGTCATGGAGATGGACGGCAATGTCAGGGCTCCAGGCACTTCTATTTCTTTTAAATTTATCATTGTGTTGACGTAAAAGGAATAGATCTTGTGTAGGAAGATGATCTTTTCGTTTCGTCGTCATTTTTTAAATTTTCTCTTAATATACCTTTTATGTTGCTGTTTTTATTTTGCATCTTGTCTATTTCTGAGAAAGTTTCATAAGAGTAAGAGCAGAATATTGTTTTCACTGTTTATTGTTTTACAATATCTTGTGAGATATTTTTTTCCCCCGGGCAAGAGATATAAATTATGTATACACATTTGGGAAATGCAAGGGAAAGAAATAAATGGAAAGGAAAGAGCCACTGCTGCAGACTGAGTTTCTCGGTTCGATTTTCTGTCTCACCTTTCATTTGCACATCCTGAGTAAAGATTTCCTGTCCGCTGAATATATGAAAATCTACATATACGTGAGCAGCTCGGTAGGCGATCTGAAAAGCAGAGCAATTGGTTGTATATTTTACCAAATTAACCTGCACAAACATCTCAGTATTATGTTTCTCCTTCAGAACAATGAAATTAACATTGCTTGCCAGAGACTTAAATCCATTGCTGACAAGTCCGGCAGCAAGTAGAAAACATGCAAAATTCAAAAAATAATATTAAAAAAAAAAAAATAAATGTGGATCAAAGGATGCTATTTATTTCTTACCAACATTGTTCAAACTAAAAATGGAGCACAAAATCCTTCGCATTCATAATCACACTATCTATATGAGGAAAGGGATGAAGCATTCTGGTTGTGATTGATGATATAAAATTTAACAGAAAACCAACGGATAAGCAAATATTGTAAAATATATTGTAGAATACAATTAATAGTTTAACAATTTCATAATTTGTAGCCTGCAAATTTTCATAACCGTATGAAGCTAACAGTACATTTCAACCTGGTTAATATTGCTGCATCACCTTTGTTCAATAACATCTTTATTAGGCGTCTGATATGTCACCTCACTCTTTCACAGTTGAATGCATTTGCAGGGTTGTGTGTGTTCGAGTTTTCTTTCTGGCGTTTTTGTATCCACGCAGTTCGCCATTCTCGTTCACTGAAAGCCCTGTAAATTTATGCAGTCTTGATTGAATGGCACAGTTTGATAATCCCAAAACTCCAGACATTAACAGATCATGAGGTGTAATGGATAAATGGTGAACACATGAAGCGAGATTTGCGTTTTTTATTTAAATTGTGTTTGTTGTTGTTTCGTGGACCCTGTGAGACGTAATCTCCAGCTGTATGGTTCTTTTCCTTCCTCATGCGCATCTTTCTCTTTTGCCTAAAATTCCTACGGTAAAAATCTCTATCTCTATTTTCTCTTTCTTTCTTTCTTTTTTCTTTCTTTCTTTCTTTTTTCTTCCTTTCTTCTTTCTTTCTTTCTGTCTTTCTTCCTGTCTTTCTTGCTTTCTTTCTTTTATCCTTTCTCCTTTCTTTTGCTCTTTGTTTCTGTCTTTCAGTTTTTCTTTTTGTCTTTCTTTCTAATAAATGGCAAACGAGAAAAACACACAAAAAGCCAGGGGAGAGAGAGAAAGACAAGAGAGAGAGAAAAACAAAAAGAGAATAGAGAAAGAAAGAGGACGGGATAAAAAAAAATAAGAATGATTAAACAGAATGATACAGAATGCAGAAAAACGAGACAACATTAATGTCGGCAACAGCAATGATAACATCAATATCATCGTCAACAACAACCACAAAAAGTTATCAACGCTTGCCCATTCAGGAACCATGTCTCTGTGAATACTGTAATCCATAGATCAAGCACTCATATAGCATTTACCGCTAACAAAAGTGTAGTCTACGAACAACTGTGTCCTGTTTTGTGAACTAGAAATCTTTTGCAATTGGCCGAGACACAAGAGTGCCGTAGGCAAATAGGCCTATTTTTATCACAGGAAATATACTTTTCATCTTATCTGAATCTATATCTCTTTGTCCGTTTAATGTACGTACCAAAAGCGGCCACACTGTAATACGGTGTTTCTCTCTGTCTGTATAATTTTATCGAACATGGATCTGAGCAGGTATGTAACACAATATTTAGCAAACAACACACATATCCCAACATGACAAAGCCAGCAGTGGCAAGCCGAAACAGACAGAAGCCCAGATGGAAGAAGAAGTAACACATATGCACACACATCGTCTTATCACAAATTCATTTGTAAATCCACATTATCTGTATTCACACAATTTACACATCAAGAAGCAGCTCATGAGCGTAGTTGTAATTGTATCTTTGCCAGATGTAGATGATCTCCTCCTGAAATTGGCCTTTGCAGATCATCAAATAGCTTAGGGTTCCTTTAATGATAAAGCATAACTTCATTTTCTCTCACACTCCAACCATGTGCCATTCAAAACCTACACTATTTCTCTTTTCTGTCCATCCCTTCTATTCCATCCCTTCTCTTCCTCCATTCTTCTCTTCTAGTCCATCGTTTCTCTTTCTCTACCACTGTCACTCATCCTTTCCTTCTTTCCATCATTCTCACCTATCCTTTCTTCTTTCCATCATTTACACTCATCCTTTCCTTCTTTCCATTATTCCCATTTATCATTTCTTTCTTACCATCACTCCCACTCATCCTTTCCCCTTTTGCACCATTCTTATTCATCCTGTTCTTCTTTCCATCTCTCCTACTTATCCTTTCCTTTGTTCCAGCACGCCTACTCATCCTTTCTCTTTTTCTACCACTGCCGGGATCTCACGCATCCTTTTCTTCTATCCATCTCTCCCACTCACCCTTTCCTTCTTTTCACCACTCCATTCTTTTCCCTTCTCCATCATACCACACGTTCTTTTCCACTTTCCACCAATCCATCTCTTCCACTCCTCTATCCATCGGTTTCATTACACCCTTAACCAGTAATCCACATGCCATCACCTCTCTTTTCTTCGCCTAACAGAAAATCCTCGTCCATTTCTTCTTTCTCAACAACATCCACATTCGCCCGCCACCCTCTACATTATACACTGTACACCTCATTTCCTGTACACCTCTCACTTCTTCTCTTGCCCAGCTCACGTACCCCCTTTGCTTCTCTATAGCATTAAACGCTGATTGTGACAACTGGTTGTTGATGAGTGCATATTCATGTTATATCAGCTCTCCTCTCTCTCAGTTGGCAGGTTTGAGCGGCCCTCAAGAGAAGCCCTAGCCAACACTGCATGCCATTTGATGTGCTCGACAACGGTTAATTTATTCCATTTTATATGGATAATGTGATTTGTCATTACTGGATAAAAAGGCAACTCAATATCAATTCTGTCCGAGTGCATATTAACACTTGGGTCTAAATCTCCAGAAGTACTTGTTAAAATTGTCGGTATTTATAAATATATGACCAATACCTTTCCAGATGATCCCGCTTGAACAACCTTTGGAGTTCAGCAGTATATTTCTATTTGTTGAATAGATATAATTATCTGTAATTATCGTTGATGTGTGTGGAGTAGTGAAAACTGCGGCCATGAAAGTATACCCGCAGTAATTTACGTTAGGGATATTTATGTTTTTTATAGATTTTCCACTGTTTTATAGCGACCTTTATCATTTTCAAAGTACCTTGAAATAAATGTCCTAGCCCTGAAAGTGTTGAAAAAACTTTTAAATGAATTTAAAATTCCTGAAAAATTGATATGGCAACAGAATAGAAGCGGCATGTCACCATCATGGTCAAGAAATGTATTTTAATTAATAAATGTTGAGACCGATGTGAAACTGGAATCCAAACTTCCCTCTTACGGCTCATATTTTGCTAACTTTGAGAAGTCTAGCTAGTAAGATAAACATTCGAGTTAACCTGATCTGAAAGGTGTCGAAATGACTTTGGCAGCAGCTGTCGTAACTGGAGAGGAAATTATTCCTAGGAAGGGCGTGCGTAGATGGAAAATTCCAGCGTGCTAGTTTCACAAACTCAGATAAAACCTTTGTATGCCATGTTTTTCTTTGAGTACGGTGTCCTCTGTGTTAGAACTTGTGAACCTTACCAAAACCATGTGAAAGTCCAGTTCGTCTGCTGCTAGACTAGTGAACTTCCGTGTCTCAGCTCGACAAAACTGCAGACAATACAAGACAAGCTGAGACAAGAAAAAAGAAGACATGTACAAAATGAAATGAGATGAGATAAGACAAGATGAGATAAGATAAGTCAAGACAAAAATAGATGAGATAAGATAAGAAGACAAGACAAAATAAGGTGAGATAAGATGAGATAAGATGAGGTAAAAAGATAAAACAAGATGAGGAGAGATAAGGTAACAAGAGATACATAACATAAGATAAGATGAGACAAGATAAGATGAGAAAAGATAAGATGAGATGACATAGGATGAATAAGACAAAAGTGAAATAAACGGGATGAAACTAGATAAGATAAGACAGATGAGATAAGATGAGATTAAATGTAATTTTATTGCCCCCGCAGATGCGTTGTTTTCATATTACACGTAAATCAACCTGGATAACATATCAGAAATTGACCACAAACCGCTTGCTTCTTAAAAATAAAACACATCGTCATGTCAAAATGTGACGTAAGTTTCAACTTAAATGGCAGCTAGGATTATTTATTTCATCAGCATAAGCCAATGTCTTTCTGCACTGACCTGACTGCAATTTTAAAGTTAATATTTGTTTTGAGTCTACAGTGGTCTTCCTATTTTCTTTTGTCTTTTTTTTTTCCACACTGTCCATAGTCGAGGATTTATTGGTACAAAGAGTCTGACTTCAGGCCGTTGACCTACGTCCAGTACTGCTGTTAGTGTTACATATACGAGTATAGATCGGATAATATTAAGACCCATTTTGTAGAGCATTATGGCATGTTATTTGATGCTGCTGTATACCAAGATAGCTACCATGATGAAACAGTTCTCCCACGGCAAAGCACCTGAATATAATAATACATGTTCTTCTCTTTATTGTAAAATGAGGTTACAGATCTTTCATACCGAAGAGGACAATTTCAACAACAGCAGCAACAATAACAACAAAACAGAATATCCAGTATTTGCCTCCAGCCCTCCCGCTTCATGCCTATTAATCACAGGAGATCAGACCAGACATGTTTTGTGTATGAATATTATTTGCACAAAACTGATAAAACTTCCTGATGTGTCTTTTATTAATTTTTTTTCACGGATATAAGTGATTACTAGCCTAGCTTACCATTTTTATATATTGTATGGATATGTTAATATCAGTGCCTATGTATGAGTGTTACTGTGTGAATCACCGAGTGCTCTCTTAAGTTATAAGAGTATCCGTGAAGAAAGGAGGCAACATACACACACCCGTCCATCCGCCCACCTACCTCTCCCCCCAACACACATACATCATTTGAAATAGCCGCATATGATCAAGATATAGAGGACAAATAAAATCTTCACATTATTACTAATATGCAATGTTTCAGATCGATCTCCAAACTAGGATAGGATTAACTTTATACGTCCTAAATCTTGGTTCATATTTGATAAAACAAAATAAAAAACGTAAAATACGTATAATCTAACATAACATACTCGTACAAAATAATATTCACTCATATTAGCACCCACACACGTAATACACAGACCCGAACACGCTAGAGCGCCAACGTAGCAAACGTATGAAACAGTCTAAAAAACAACTGCTGCAGAGGGAGAATGGTATCGCTGATGGTGGATATTCCTATTCAAATATTAAGTTTATATGTTAAAAACACTCACACACACACACACACACAGAGGCAGCAGGTGGATATAGTTCGATTATTTCTCACGTCCTATGTAAGCAAAATAACTTAAGATGGTCGATAAACAGGACAGACAAAAGACAAGACAGCCCTTGATGGGAAAGATAATGGACACTCGCTGTAATGTGAGGGATGACCAGAACTTGAATGCTGTGCATTTGAAAGCCCTGCAGTGGACAAGATATAAGCCGTTCGAGACAGAAGGTGGAAGGCTAACACTAACAGTCAGAGGTTGTAAAGACGGAGGATAGGAGAGGGGAAGGGCGAGGGGAAGGGGAAAAGTCTAGGTCCTCACAAGGTTCTTAGACAGCTATGTCGGGTGTCTAACCCTCTGGTGTCACATTGAAAGCAGAAAGTTTCTTGTATCCACTGAGAACGTTAATGAATCTTCGGCAGAATGAAATTGGATTGGCAGCTCTTCGGCCTGAGATTTCGGAATTAAATTATTTTACTTGTCAACAGACGTGCTCACTCGCTGGGAGAGGAATCAGCTCACAGTGGAACTCTGTTCATTGTAAATGTAGAAGTTCAATTGATTTCCTTGTGCATACAGGTCAGAATAATTATAGGATCAATTTACTTTGTATCGTGCATCAACTGAATCAATCATTATATTAGTATGACAGGTGAACCGGCCAGAAATGCCCAAACATGTGTTTTGGCATCCTTTCTAAAACGCTTTGATAAACAAAGATTAAATGCCTAGATGTGATGTTTGTATATAATGTTTAGTCCCTAGCCTAAATAAAAGATATTAAGATGTAATTTACTTAGATGGTCAAAAGCAGATATACGTGATTTGATTACTTAATTGCAGACGAAGCCTTGTTATTCCTTTCAAAACGTGGAAACGTACGTCTACAGAAGAAAAGATATCACCTTTTGAACTGTCCATCAACAGAACAGAGATGTGAACTCATGTTAATGATAATAACGATATTAGTATAGCTACGGCCGTTCGTCTCACTAACCCACATTCTGGGACAGTGCATTGGGCCTACAAAAAAGTGTGCACATCAACACGATAAAACCTAACATACGTTTAAAATCAAATAGACACACACGTTTATTGTACTTATGAACTTGATCTTGATTCGTGACATAGGGAATTGACATTAATTCTACTGTATTAATGTTGTGAGATTGAAAGAATTTCTCATTCCTTTATTGACGGCTTTGAGGGCAAAGAGTTAACTCTGACGAGAGTCTGAGCTCAGGTTTAATCGGCAAGGATATAAATTAATTAATGAGGCAGCTGTCATAATTTGTAAGGGAAACATCTGTGGAGTAATACATTGTAAAAACAACAACTTCCTGGCGAATTTGAAATGTCACTGAGGACATTACCCCCATCCAGAGGATGCAGTTCGCTTGCTGGTGACTTATTACATAATCATTTTTCCTTGATAATTCTGACAGATCTCGGAAAAAGAAAACCTATATAGCAGTGGTTCAAAAGTTGATTATTTTCCACCTAAAATTGTCCCCGGGTGAATTATTTATATGAACAGACTAAATAAATTAGTTATTAGATAGGATAAGATACGAAGCATTTTGTTCTCATATTAAATCAACAGACATAGGAAGTACATATTTTATTAATAGCAAACAGTTCCTTTTCCACACACAAAAAAAAACACATTGTCATGAGATCAAATTTATCGTGAACATCAACTGGATAGACCACATGATCTACCGTGTTAATATTGTCAGTATTTAATTCTATTGAATGTGTGACAGTTTTACTATTAGAGACAGTAACGGCCGTCCTTTTTAGCCTGTATTTGTTGCACATGCTGAAAATAGAGATCTGTTACTGCTTGCCAATGTCTTGACTATCGACTTTTACTCTGCGTATAGTGAATGTCATTTATCTTGATGGAGAATTATGATTGATGGTGAAAGTGGCAATATCATGAGTCAGAGGTTACAGTATTTCTTCCCATGTTCCATGACATCGGACTGCTCAATACGAAATGAGAAATGAATTCAGTCTTTACGTTGATCACATAATGTACACTTGTGTGCAATGTATCATTTTTTAATTTTTTTTTTCTGAAGAGATATGGTCAAACCAAGTTCTCCATCCGAAGATATTTAACATCAGCTTTTAGTCCGTGTTGTTAAATATACATTTCCAAAAACTGGAGGCTCATCAAGATTTGAAAAGAAATACTCCAAACCTTCACGAAGAATACTGTAGAAAAATGCTGAAAATTCACTGGAGGCACATGGTTACCAACTGATGCTGTTAACCGACAGACACCAAAAGTGCAGAGAATTAAGAGGCGATAAGCTGGTCACATCCTCAGAAATGGTATGCCAGTATTGTCAAAACAAGCATAATAGGGAACCCATAGGAAAGCATGGATCAGAAACAGAAACAATGAATATTTGAATGCTTGAGGCTGAGACAAAGAAAGCAAGACTGATTGATACGAAATTGAAAGGAAAGCACAGGGCAGTCTGTGGAGCTTAGAGTTAGTTCGTTTGTGCTTGACTTGTGTAGCACAGGAGGTTTAACAGTAAGTTAATGATGATAGCGATAACCATTGGTTTTCTGTTACTACATTTTTCATGAACACGAAAGTTGTTCTTGCTCATTTGAAAAAATGACTTGGATTTTATACAGTTGAGCTTGCTTATAATTAATTATAGTACATCTTTGGAGTACAGGGAAGTTAAAGGATAGCTCATATAATCACAATGACGAATTTGTCTTTGATACTACATTTTTAATGACTACAAAAGCTGTTCTGAATCATTTTGCAAAATGATTTGGACTACATAGAATTCATTAACAAATTAATATGTAAACGTATAACTATGGAGCATCACCCATTATTTCTTTTCTTTTCCAGCTGTTACCACTGTAATAGCAACTGCCGTTTATGCCATTGCAACAAAATTAAAACAATTATTACTCAACTCATGACTGGAGCTGTCACTCAAAAATAAGCGTTCTAAGGCAGAGGGCCACTATACTGAGATTAAAAAAAAACCTATAATGCCCCAAATCTGAGCCCCAAATCTATGTATTATTACATTTCATCAATATAGCTTATATGAATTATAGATCTACATATCCTTTTGATCCCATCCATCGATCGCTCTGTTGTCCTGTATAATTACTGAAACAAGAGTACCAGACGGAGAGAGAGAGAGAGAAAGAGAGAGAGAGAGAGAGAGAAGGGCCGGGGATCTAACAGTAATTCATTGTAATTATCACTAGCAGCGTTGACGGTGTCTGAGAGAGCCATTCTCGAACGAAGTCGTTCTTTTCCCCAATTGGCCCTCTCCATTTTTCGCTCTTGTCATTAATCCCGAGCCACAGATGTTTTTCATTTCTTTTTTATGTGAACAAATTCTTTGAATTCATTATCGTAATTCGACTTTATGTCATGCTTTCGGTTCTGGACAGCGAGTCTTTCAATGGATTGAAACTGATAATATTCATTAAATATTTGTCAGACTAACAGGAAATATAAACGGTCTTTCATTATCAACGCTAGCTAATGTAATCATTCAGCGCTTTAGCACAATTTGTGAATACTAATATCTTTTCTCTCTTTCCAACTATCAGCTTAATATGGAGATCAAAATCTCCTTTTTTTTCAGGGGAGGGGAGGGAGGGATATCCAATTATATTAGTGTCCCAATTAGTAATTAGCCTTATAATGAAGAAGTTGATGAAGAAATTCCTGATAGTGTCCTGTGAAGTTGTATTTTCTCTTGTCAGGATTACAGACCTTACTGTTATTTATTACTATGACAGATAATAACATAATCTACGGTTGAAAGAAAAATGAATGCTTAAAGCCATTATCAACACTAATGAAACAATACATTCTGAATCTTCTTACTCAAGCTTTCTCCTCTTGTCGTCATACCCAGATATAGTGCATCTGGCTTTATTTTCAGAATAGCATCTTCTTGAATTGCTTCCCATTCCCAACATTCACATCAGCTCCACACCATCAACATCGATCCGCATCATCCATGTCGTGTCACAGAGCAATATCTATTATTATATAACTGCGCTATCTCATGTCAAAACTAGCAGCAAGGACGGTAATAAGATTAAAAAATGCAAAACAAGGAAATCCAATTGCCTTTGGAGCAGTTGAAATAATTCTGGGGGACATAATTGTTCCGTTATGAGAAACCACAGAAGCAGTGCAGTATAATATGATGATTAGTATGTTGCCCAGACAGACCTTTGTGTTTTCACATGCCAGCAAATTGGAGATTGCATGTTTACTCATCTACTTAGCTAACTGATTTCCAGCAAGCTCGGCAGCTCACCAGCTCATAACATGGTAAACCTGTAGGTATACAGGACCAAGATGGCAAGAACTTTACCATGTTGGGACTACTCCAGTATTACCATAAATTTTATCTTATGAGTTTCAACAACATTCTTGCGGTGGCGTTCACGGCACCAATAACAGTGACATCCTGAGACTGATGGAAATAGGAATAAATTCAAACTGTTAAATCTGTTCTAGTATTACTGAATCTTTCAATACCGCGTCCGCAAATGGTAGTAAAAATAGATATGCCTGGATTAGACCGACAAGAAAATTACTGGTTTAATAAAGCATAGAAAAGACTACTGAGTGAAGATATAAGGATTCTGTTAACCACTCCTTTATTTTATTTTTCAACTATTTTCATAATTGAAGCAGATCAGAGAAGAAAAACTATCTGTATACATATTACTAGTACATAGGGGAAAGATGTTAAATTGCCTTAACACGAGGAACGTGCAAGACATGAGTAATGAAATACAGCAACAGTAAGATATTGGGACTTGTCAATCACATCTGCCGTTGTCCTGAGACAGTTCACTACATAAAGATGGTGATGTGGCATTGATTTACGCGCGATATCTTCTGGATGCTGCATTTTGGCTTCTTTCCTTCCCTCATCACCATCAGTTCTGGTCACAGAATTAAACATAGAGAAAAAAAGAAAGAAAGTGTGTGTGTGTGTGTGTGTGTGTGTGTGTGTGTGTGTGTGTGTGTGCGAGAGTGAGAGAAAAGGGGTGGGAAGAGGGAGAGAGAGAGAGAGAGAGAGAGAGAACAAGAGAGAAGATGGGCTGCTGTTGATATCAAATCAATTTTCTTGATATGTAGGACATCCGTCGTAAATTGTTCAGACAAATACATAAAATCACAAACAGGACATCATTCAAAAGAGGATCAATAAACTTATTGATTAGTAGGAATCTTGGGGTATGATTTCAGATTGCATTGCTCGGCATCCGTGACACCCCGTGACGACATTGTGAAGGTGTTGCGTCATTCTTTGGCTGCAGTTTTGACTTATTCATCAGAAAAAAAAAGTTTGATTTAATCACTGTGATAGACGACACTTCTGACATCGAGGAAGTCAATAATTTAAAAAGTATGGCTTACTGTTTTTTTATTTTTTAAAAATTTCCTTATCAGACATTGTTTGTCCCTATGTTACTCATTCATCCTGCCAGGTTATTCTGACATTTTATCTGTCTGTCATTCTATGTCAATTTTTCTGTCTGCTGTCTGTCTGCCTCTCTGTCTGTCTCTCTGTCTAATAAACTGCCTGTCATTTTATCCATCCATCTATCGTGCCGTCAGTTATTTTTTCTTTCTGTCCGTTGGACTAGTTTGTCATCTTATTTTGTAAAAATATCTCAGTAATCAACTTACATCAAAGTAACTACACGAAAAATTTCATTTAATTTATTGAAACCAACATAGATTTCCGCATATTCGTATTCCAATTTACTTGATCATCTTGTCCATCCTTGTTTTATTTCTTTGTTTCTACAGCTGCTTAAAAACAAACAAACAAACAAATAAATAAACAAAATAAATGAAATTTAAAAAAGTATTATACTGTGAATGCAATTCTAGAATAAGCTCCTTTTGTGGCTTCATCAGCGGATAGCCAGTGTTCCTCAAATTAGGTCTAATCAGTTAAATAACGTTGCTCTTAGCATCAGTCTGGCACCAAGCCCCAGCTTTTCCCGAGAATATACCGACTTGGTAACGGCGGTTTTCAAATTGCAGAAAGTAGGGCTATACAAGGAAGAAAATGGAATTATAGACACCATAGTAAACATATATCGCTGACGGCTCTATAATAGGGAAGACGTAAGGAATCGGGTGCATAGACATAATCTTGTCTAACCCTTCTCTATAGGCACCATACATAGTGATATTTTAAAGTATATCCCGTTAGGACTAGTTTACAGTTCAAATTCGAGTGTTGGGGTAAAGGTCTGGGTAAGATTAGGGTTAGGGTTAGGTGTAAGAGTTAGAGTTAGGATCAGGATTAGGCTTTGGAGTTAGGGTTCAAGATCTGGGCTAGAATACAGACTTATGGTTGACAAGCCACAGGCAGTATGATATCTCTCCGGCCCTGAGGGCTCGACTCATTCCGCAGCCGCAAGGAAAGTGGACCTTGTTAAACATCACTGCATCTTTTATTAGTTGAGATGGGTGCATGTATATTATGTGTTAAACTTCTACTTTGTTTTTGCGTCCTTGTTTTCTTCTTACCACTTCATTGACTTTTGTATCTTCATTTGTCATTGTAAAAACAAATCAACAATCTGACGTTATGTTTGACATATATAGATAGAGGCACGAGTGCAGATATGTCAATTGACAAAGAGATAATAAATTGGACTGATTAAGGAATAAAATGAAGAAGAAGAAAACGAAACTCTTTCTGTTTTGTTCTCTGATAGCGACAGAAATCAAGTTCACATTTTTCTTAGCACAGTGTGAAGGACAGGATGTTTCTTGTGTGTTAATGGATAGCGACAGTTCCGACATGAGACGATGCATTTGATTCAACAAAATAAATGTCTTATTTCATATTGAATAATTAATTATTCTACCAGATGCGTATTTAAATAAATTTCTTTTTTTTTTTTCTTCTCTAACAATTTGGAATTGCAATAAAAGGACAGACATTGCGGGTAAAAGTGGATATTCTTTCAAGTACCGGTAATAATGGTGAGTAGTCATTTCAGCTGTGCTTTTTTTTTTCTTTTGTCTGTATTCTGTTTTGGCACATCCGTGTGTAGGGAGCGTGAACAATGGACTGCATTGAATAAGGACAGGAAGAGAGGAAAGAGCATCAGTGATAAGGGTTTGTCTTTTTTTTTTCTTCCCTTCTCTTCTATTGAGAAATACAAAGTACATGGAGTTCCCTTCTGAAACTAAAGTAGCTTTGTAAATCTAGAACGAATTCACGGTTTTATCTGAACGAAAGGAAATGGGTAAAGAGAGGAGAGGAGAAACAGAGAGGCGAAAGTACGAGAGGACTGAACCGTCATATCGGTAACGTAACCACTATGTCAATTGGGTTCAGTTCGCACAAGTTTCCGCACCGATAAATACAGACCTAGGCTGTATCCAAGGGGCCTACGCCCACAACGGCTATGTAAGAACAGAGATTGGGATTTACACGACTGACTAGTGTACACATCACGCAACGGCCTGGGTTATATCAAAAACTATGCAGTCTGGGGGTCGACTGTTGCTCGCGCTCTTTATCACGTTGGGCCAAACTACTTTATCAGCCCTGCGAATCACGCAAGACGGTCTTGCACTGATCACTATCTCAACATGAAAGAGAAATCTCAAGTTACTGTTGCTGAAGTCCCATTTTGCTGACTGATGGGATGACCAGGATAGATGCATGATGTAAATTCCGAAGTTCCAGTCAGAGTAAACAGAGGTGCGAAAGGATTTTGTGAATTTTTGTTTCACTGTTGGCATACCCATTTTTTTCAAGCACGTAAAATCCACTCATCGATCCATCCAGGTATTCACACGGTATTCCATTCACTCATCCACTCATCAACCTGTCCAGTTAGCTAGATACACGGACAGACAGACAAGCAGACAGATGAATAGAAAGAAAAACAGATAGACAGACCGATCCATCAACTCATCCAACAATCAATTAGCTGATCCATCAGTTTTATCCAGCTAGATAGGCAGGCTACACAGGCATACAAACATAGATAGATAGATAGATAGATAGATAGATAGATAGATAGATAGATAGATAGATAGATAGATAGATAGATA
>JBCEWB010772269.1:0-16568 GCA_039654565.1 Peronia peronii | reverse complement strand
ATAGATAGATAGATAGATAGATAGATAGATAGATAGATAGATAGATAGATAGATAGATAGATAGATAGATAGGGTGAGCCCATATTCTAGGGGACGAGAAATGTGGCTGTGTTACTCCTGATATCAAGCAGTTAGTCGAATTACTATTATACCTCGACTAGAAGAGAACCTACGGCTTTCGTGGGAGCTTTTTTAAATATAGGTCAAACCAATATTGCTGTGCAACTTGAAGGGCACATCTAGACGTTAGTATTTTGATGATTAAACTGAATGTTACTCAAAGAAAACGTGACTGGGTGTTTTGAACGCGTCATTCTATCGAAAGTATAGTTCGGATCAACCACACTCTCGCGAGTTTACTATTAAACTATTTTCATCTTTTTAGAATAATGTCAAACATGGTAAGCTTTTTTTTTTTTTCGGCTTAATGTAAGTAGAAACACACGTCTTTATGCAATAATTTTGTGGGCCAAATTTCATATGGATACATTCAGTAGTTTTCCAGTCCATAGACTTTTGTGTGTTTTGTTGCAGATTTATAGTATAGATAAATCTCATGAATTTTGATGAAATCCACCTTGTGGTATTCAACTTGGTAACTAAAGGACTTGTACATATATGGGAAACCCAGATTGTAACGACAGGCTCAAATCATGGCAGAAAATCAGACAAAATTCGTCTTTTACGACCCCAGCTGTTTCTAACCATGCCAAAACTTCAATGCCAATTTCCACGTTATTTCCAGTTTTGCCTTTAGCTAAGCTTGGGTCAGCGTGTTCTACCACCCCGGAATTGGGCCCCATATCTCGACTTCAAAACAATGGATTCCTTCCGTATCGAGGTCTTCACAGAGTCAGCTGTGATGCCGTTGTTTTGTTTCCCAAGATCGGCGAGCCACGGATGTCCAGGGGTCAGGGAAGGGTGTCAGCGCCGAAAATGCCGCGCCTCGATAAGTTTTCACTTGTGGGAAATGTCAGCGCTGATACCTGGCCCTGCGCCGTCCTACGCGCGGACTTGTTAGCGAGATAGTCCCCCGACACATCAAAGCCACCGCAAGCCTGATGGCTCAAGCACAGAAAAGGTGAGCGAGCGAGCAAAGGTTTATGAGATCTATGTTTAATGGGTGAGTCAAGTCGCCGAGCGGAAGAAGGTTGTGCGAGTGAAGAAGAGGATATAATTGTACTGACTCAGTGCACTCACACTGACTATGCACCACTCGCAACCTCAAATGCAACCTCCCCGTATTGCTACAGAATCACTACCATATGAAACAATCAATGTTATTTTTTAAAATTTTATTTTACTTTAAATTTTCTTATTTTATTTTATTTTTATTTTATTTTATTCAGTTTATTTTATTTCATTTTTCTTGATTTACTTATTATTATTATTATTATTGTTGTTGTTGTTGTTTTGTCCTGTTGCAACTGAACAATGTGACTATTCTCTATTGACAACAGAAATGAGACAGCCACGACGAACGTATCAAGCAAAAAAGAAGGTCAGCCAGGGAGCCGAGGTTTACGAAGGTCGTGTTAGATCTAGTCTGTGTTCAGTAAATGGACCAGTAAATGAGTGAAGTCAGCGTGCCGAAGGAGAGGCCAGTGATACTATAGACAACAGTGCAAAAAGAAAGCAAAGTCACTACCACATGTAAAAGCAGGTAATGCATTGCCATAGATGCACTATGACATGAACCAATTAATTTTATTTTATTTTACTTTCATTTATTATTATTACTATTATTATTATTTACTTTACTTCCTTTATTTCATTTATATTATTTCATTAAAAAAAAAAAAAAATGCCTTGCATCTGGAAGATGGCGGGAGACGATACCTGGACACGATTTCTAATGAAAACTGGAGCAAGATAGTCACCGACATATCGAAAACACGGCAGAGATGGCACAAGCAAAGAAAAGAAGAGTCGCGGTTTATGGTTCATGAATGAGTGTGTGATTAAGTAAATGGGTGAGTCAAGTCGCGGAGCGGAAGGAGGAGGGGCAAACCATGTAGATCGCGAATGGCATTTGTAGACAATGGTACAAAGAGAGGGGAGAGTCACTATCGGATCAAAGGGGAGATAACGTCACTGTCTGTAAGACTGGTGTATAAACTGACTCCGGTGTATCCGGAGTGACTAAGTCCGTGTATCCCTTAGCCACCATAAAGAACCCTTGGCAGCTAAATATAGGATGACGAGTCGGTGGAGACACCGCTCTCCCGGCAATATTTTCCAATTTCCAAATTTGTACCCACACACAAAAAAAATATTCTCACTTGAAGCCGAGATAATCCTACTTTGTTCTGGATTGAAAGGCTTAAATCGACATAACCGCCTCAACGGTCTCCTGACTTGCCCTGGGTAGGGAAGTCTGACATCTAGCCTTCGCGGATAAGGGCGAATATATTTCGGAGGCCCCGTGTATACGTTTGGCACATTAAAGAATCCGTGACAGTTCATAATCCATGAAGAGTAGGCGGAATGCCGCTGTCAGGGCAAAATTTCTAATTTCCAAACTTCTACCCATAAAAATTCTCAGCAAAAACAGGCAGCCACTTAGAGCCGAGATAATCCTACTTTGTTAGGATTGAAAGATTTAAAAAAAAAAAAAAAAAAAAAAAACCGTCTCCAGGTGTTTGAAAGACGTATAGAGAATGTAAGGAAAGGCTTTAAAAAAAAAAAAAGAATGACGGAGTAATGAGTGATGTAGTAAAAGGCTTAGGCTCAATGAACGTTTTATCTCTATGAAACTGCACGACATCGTCCCTTAATGACTCTGTATGTATCAATCATAGATTCTGAGGTATCAATGTACTTTTATGTCAACTGAGCATTTCCTGAACATATTTGATTTTGGAACTCTAGGAAACAGTTGAATACTATGTTTTTTGCTTCTCACACAAAAAGATTACGGAATGTCTATCTGGGCCTAGTATTGCAATGAGGAAGCATAGGCAAATAAAAAAGTTGCCCCACATAGTCAAGGCGAAACAATTTGTCTCGCAGCCAGGCAAAATGAGACGTATATCGATTTTTCACCATAATGGTTTTTGGTATCATGTGAAAGCTTATTTCATACCCTTGTAGATAATGAAAAAAGTTTTGAGCTAGCTTTATTCTAGCCAGAGATATTGCAGTTTAAAAAGACAAGGAGGGACCCCCTGCAATGACCAAAATTCCGAGAAAATCGAGTTTAAATGAATAGTCGAACATACCTACCTCACGAAGACTCGATTTTAATGAAGAAATATTTATAAATCGAGGGTAAGACCGATACTGTCTTTTTCATGAAATGAACGCACTTAGAATTTCTGCAATAATAAATAAAAAAAAAATTTCGATGTCTGACACCACCCTCCCCCTCCCCCCCCTAAACCACCCCCTCAATCACATTCAAAGCCCGGTTTCTCGGTTCTAGCCCAGCGACTTACGTCTCATTTCGACTGGCCTCGAGACATTTTGTATTGGCTCGCACATGGGAGCGTCTGTTCTCAGTTTTTTTTTTTGGGGGGGGGGGCACAGCGCCCCCTCCTCCCCCCGACACGTTACATAACTAACTGGATACAATAACTTTCTTAGGTGCATCAATAGGCCCAAACAGACTCCAGGTCTAGGTGCACCAATAGGCCTAAATTGACGGCGCCAAAAGATTAATCACGGATATAAAGAATTGGAGCACTATAAAGAAGTGGAAAATCACGCCTTCTCTTTATATCACTTGGAAAAGAAACAAAAATAAATAAATAAGTGAATAAATAAATAAATAAATAAAAATGAAGGCGCTCTCATTAAAAAATGATTTTCCAACATATTCCTTGAGCATATTCTGAGAAAATAGCAATCAGGCCTTTTTTTTTTTTTTTCTTCTCCATTCTACCAAATGGAACAGACCCAGCAAAAAATACTGTTTTGACTGACGGAAATAATGTCTTACTACACTGACATTGCGTCAAAACAGAAAATGCAAGAGTGCACACTCACCAGCTGGTTCTGGTAGGCGGTGACAGCGATGAAAACTGTTTCCGGAAAGACGAACGTGGTGACGTCATGTCCGTCAAGGGAGGTAATGGGCAGCTTTGTCCCTTCCTGTTTCCGGATCAGATGGACGCGGGGCTGGTACTTATGCATGGAGTTCAGGATGATCTGAAGAAAATAGAAGCATTGACTTCGTCCATAAACAATTTTGTTGTTGTTGTTGTTGTTGTATTCCACAACGATAAAAATCAGATTTAGTCCCTCCTCCTCTCTCCTCTTTTTGATCTAATCCAATGCACAAAATACATGTATACAAAACACACACACACACGCACATACACACACACACACACACACACACAACGAAACGAAACAGATGACCTAAACAATATACAGGAAATTTGATCATGTTATTTTTTTGTCCTATTTAGAAATATGAAATTTTATCAAGAACGCAATATTAATTATACATTTGTTTGTTAGTTTGTTTAATAACTTTTTTTTAATTACACATACTTTCTTTTTCTTCCATAAGATGATGTAACCTACACTTTTTTTCGACAAAGCGGCGTTTCTTTTTCTTTTCTTTTTTTTTTTATTTTTCGCCGTGTTGTATTATTTATATGTATTACTTTTTTTTCTATTCACAGAGCGATATTATATTGAAAATGACAACAAATGAAACATTAAGATCATCAGCCAACAACAACACCATCATCAACAACAACATCATCATCAACAATAACATCATCATCAAACAACAACATCATCATCAAACAACAACATCATCATCAAAGAACAACATCATCATCAAACAACAACATCATCATGAAGAACAAATCATCACCACCAACAACATCATCATCAACAACATCATCATCAACAACAACATCATCAACAACAACATCAACAACAACATCATCATCAACAATAACATCATCATCAACAACATCATCATCAACAACAACATCATCAACAACAACATTACCAACAACAACATCATCATCAACAATAACATCATCATCAACAACATCATCATCATCAACAATAACAACGAACAACTTACATGTCCATTTTTGTCCAGCATGTTGTTGGTCAGTTTGACCTTCTCAAAGCTGACCGTCTGTTTCAGCAAGTGCTCACCAGTGAAAGGACTATCAGGATGTAGGTGTAGGCGGGCGGGGAGAGGGGGGTCGGCCTTGCCGGCCACTAGCCAGGAGGACCTGTAACGAGGTGGAAACACAAGTCAAATAAAAGCTGCCCCTGCCAAATTCAACATCTATTTTTTTGTTTTGTTTTGTTTTTCTCAAACCTTTCAATCCTAAGAAAGTAGAATTATCTCGACTTTTTCTAAGAGCGTGCCTGTTTTTGTTAAGAATTTTTGTGTTAAGAAAATTTGTTAAGAAAATTTGGAATTTGGAAATTTTTGCCCGGACAGCACAGCCTACTCTTTCAACATGTTGGGGGAAAATTATTGGTTTGTTTGTGTTGGGTTTTAATAGCACATCAGCACGATCACGGCTATATTGTGCCAAAGACGGTGAGGTACGTTTACACGCCAAGAAGAAGAGAAAAGAGAGCGGGGGACAGAAGACAGGAGGAAGGAGAGAAAGAAGAGATGTCACCCCTGGAACGTCGAGGATGGTATTCTGTGGGAGACATCCCACTGATGGCGAGCTTTCACCGCCTGCAGGTGGGAGCAAAGAACCTACTTATATACTTGGGCCCCCGGGGGCTTAAGGGGAAAAAAATACAGGGACAAACCGACAAGCGTGAAGCTTTAAATAAAAAAAAAATAAAAAAAAACTACATCAGACTTATTGAGAACAAAAAATGAGTAATGAACGCTGTCAGTGAGTAAATGGACATGACAGGCCTGTGTAAAGAGGTCTCTCAGGTATAAAAATACTTGATTTACTCAAATGATGGTTAAAACAGACAATGCTGATGCAGTGGATGCAGCCATCCGTTTCATTAAAGAGAGGCTTCACTTTCCCATTGAATTATCCATCCATTTATCTATCCATCCATCTATCCATCGACCCATCCATCCATCTATCCATCCATCCATTCATGTACCCATCCATCCATCCATCTATCCATTCATGTACCCATCCACCCATAAATCCATCCATCCACCCATCTATCCATCCATCCATCCATCCATCCATCGATTCATCCATCCATCCATCCATCCATCCATCCATCCATCCATACCTGTGATAGGCGTATCTATAGCGCTTGCTGTCCACAGCCACGATATCCATGAGAACACAATACCTAGCAGTAGAGTCCAGCTCTGTGAAGGACACCCTCACTGTTGGGAACATCCGCCTGTGGACAAAGAGACAAATTAAAGATAATGAGATTATCTGTAAATTGGTAGAAAACTCTAAGCCATGGTACCATTATTGAATCCGGATATAATGTTAATCATTATATCACCTCAAATGAACTACAACTTTGCAAAATACTGCAGCTGTTGAATAAAACAAAAACAACCACGTCAAAAATGTTAAAAACAAACAAACAACAACCAAACAAACAAAAACATAAACAAAACAAAAGACAAAACAAACGCTACTAACATGCTATGAGAAAATCGGGGAACTTCTATTTTGAGAATAGAGTTATTGCTCAAATGTTTTTGTGGAAAAAATAAAATAAAATAAAAATATAATCATTGGCAATTGTTTAAAAATGAAATCTGAAGAAAACTGATGCGAAATTAAATAAATAAATAAACGAAAATGAATTTATACATAGATGAACAAATAAATAAATAAGTAAATGATTGATTAAATAAACAAATAAAAAATAATAAATAAATAAATAAATGTCACAACGGTAAACTGTCATCTCTCTTTTCAAGATGTAAATGTTCAAAGCAACGAAGCATGTACGTTCTTTTTTTTTTTTTTTTTTTGCTAAAGTAAATAATATGTCAGTTTCCGAAGTGATCAGTCAATATCCGCCGAAAGAGTAAAAAGAAAGAGAGAGAGAGAAAGGAGGAGAAAAAATAAGAAAAAAGAACGAAAGAAAAGAAAGTGAGACCTAGAGAAAAAATGAAAGAGGGAACAAAGACGGAAAGAGAGAAAGAGAGCAAGAAATAGATGAAAGAAAGAAAGAAAGAAAGAAATAAGGAAAAGAAAGAAAGAAAAAGAAAGAAAGAAAGGAAAGAGAGAAAGAACACAAACAAAAGAAGAAAACAACAACTGCAAATTCATTTGTAAGGTTGTGCTTCGACCTTTCAGTTCCCGAGTATTTCGATTAAGCCGTATACATATATAAGGGATTACGTGTACTGATAAACCGGGGTGTGAAAATTACATCCACTCTGCACCATAAAGCAGCTGAATTAGAGAACACAGACAGTCAACCAACAACAAAAAGGAACTGTTCACAGCGGTGGAAACCTAAGACGTTTCACTTTTCCCGATGACACCTCAAGGGGAAAAACCCACAATGAAGAATTTCCCCAGTCGTTTAGTCGCTTTAACCCTTATAGACACGGAGCGTTCTTAAAACAAATGGATAGCACCATCCTAGAGTTGAAAACACACTTTATGTTGACGGAATATTAAAAAAATTAGTGCCGACTGAATATGAAGACAACCAAACACCGATTGGAGAAGACATCAAGAAAAGAAAATGGGGGTGGATTGGCCACAATGCGCAAACCACCATCAAATGTCACCCGGCAAGCATTGGACTGGAACCCACAAGGAAAACGAACACATGGCAGACCTAAACAAACTTGGCGAAAAAGTACGGACGCTGAAGTGAAGGCAGCTGGAATGACATGGGCCGGGCTGAAGAGGATCTCCCAAAACCGCGTCCGTTGGAGGAGGGCTGTTGTGGCCCTTTGTTCCCGAGCGGAATCTGAGGCTTAACTAATTGAATATGAAGAAGTTTAATGCTAACTAAATATTTAAAAATTTAGAGTGATAAATAAAATTGTGAACATGGCAAGCCGTTCAGCGAAAGGCATATCATTATAGTTTTCATAGCTTTTGATTGTCTTTTGTATTCTCTGATAGCTATAGTTATACATTTTGATATAGGCCTTTATTTTAATCCTGAATTTATTTACACCGTGTTTGCCGCTATATATGCGTAATCGTGCTGGTGTGCCAATAAAGTATAACCCCATACCAACACCAATTAGTTGAAAGGTCGGTGCTCTTCAGTTATTTTATCATATTATTATAAACTGTCCAACAACTTCTCTGCTTGTCAGTCTTTTGAAATCATCCCTAACCATGTCACTCTAGTCTCTACAAGGTTAATTAAACGAGAATCAAAGCCCCACCCACCTTCTCCTCCTCCCCGCTTTACACAAACCCGCTGCACTGTACTCGCTATCATCAAAAGAGCTGCGGCAGAATATATTGCGCTCCGGGTGATTTATCTGCTCCCAGTTTTGAATACGACATGGGCGGGTGATTAAAAAAAGTGTGAACCGGTTGATGGGGATAACGCGAAACGAATGTCTGGAGAGAGTGACAGAGAACAAGTGCTATCTCTTCACACACCTGCACTTTTACAGCTGATACTAGGAAACGTAAGGTGGCGCCGTTTCCTTCAGAAATAAGAAGCAGAATGTATAAATAAAACAAAACGAAAACAATATGGATTACATTGTATTTAATTTGATGCAATATCGGTATCTTCCCTAACTTGATAAACTTGTCATCTACACATCTTTCTGTCTAAATCAATAAACTCTTTATGTCAATCTATTTGAAGTTGGCAGGGACATCATGTTAGTCTATCTGAACTTTTATTATTGGTACGACTTTAAATGAGATGAAGTTAGAATATTGTTATAAATTCTGTGACGTTAGAATATTGTTATAAATTCTGTGACGTTCATAGTAAAAGCACTGTATCTCGACCACTTATAGCGATAGTCAGCATTTAAGTTATCGTTGCAAAATCTAAATTGAAAGAGTTCGTGTCTTGTGCCGCTTTGACTTTTCACTGTATTACCACGTGCAAAACTCTAGCAGCAGCAAATACAGATTATCACTTGAACTCGTTCAGAACATCAATGTTGATAGATGTCGATTTTTCTCTCTTCCACCTCTCTTCACAGGTTAAATATCTTCAATGTGGCAGATAAAAAAATTAGTCAGATTATTCCATCGACGGATGATAAGTTAAAACAATAATAACAAAGACAATTTATACCGCCCTTGTCTCTGACCAGTACAAGGTCTAATCGCTTTACAGTCTATTATTAATCCGACATTCAAATTTAATGTTCTTAACTTTTTGAAAAGCCTATAAAATGGCTTCCAATTAGGCCCTCAAATCCTCATCAATTGAACAATTGAATCCTCTGTTTATGATTGTATATCCATTTCAGTCTGGGTAGAGAAATGAAATGTATGTTAACTGTCTTTCCCATAGACATAATGTCGGAGCCCATTAGAGTTCGAATCCGAAACCTTTGATGACGAATCCAATGATCCCACCACTAGGCCACTGACTCATTCTCAGGATTTCCATGGAATCACTGAGATCAAGTTAAGAAAATAGTTTTTAAAAGAGAGCAATAGTCTCTGTGAGTGGTTATGTAATGACCGTTTTATTATCACATACGATGACTTTAGTGACGATTGGAACTGTAAAAACACACGAGAAAAGCACCTGCACAGATCATAGAAAGAAAGAGAATCAAGGAGGTCTGGAAATGTGACGGGCATCTATAGGATACAACATGTATGGACATCTATTATTTTCACTCCTACTGCCATCTTTGCCGTCAAAGTGGACAATTTCAATGATTTGTTGTGAAAAAACATGTAAAGAAGTATGGGCAAAGGACATAATACAGTACAACACTTTAGCGATATGCTGAGCTAGTTCCAGTTTCACAATCATCTTAAATCTTTGACCACCAAAGTGGGCAGTTTTTCAAAAACTCCCCAGGTGCCCTATCCGTCTTTGGGCAAGCAGAAGCCACACAAACCCACAGTGCTGGATCAGTGTGAGAATAGCAGATTTAACCCTCCACAACCTAGAGCGACATGATACATGGTTAACAATAGCCTCTAACAGTTCTCGTCTCGTTTACTGAAAAGGTTTATTGTTTAAATCAGTTGCTACATGTACAGGATCTTGATTATTGTAGTTCAATACGGATGTTAGTGACCTTGTAAAAACAGAACTAAAAAGGTCACTGCTACATGCTCTTATGTTCCCGATTATTCATTTTATTGCCACGGAGGAGATGGGATTATGTGCTTTCATTAATAAGAGACGATAGAAAACAACAGTTATACAAAAAATGTATAATGAATCACATTACATGTATCTGAATATATCATATATGCAAAACGGCAATATTTGTTATATTACACTTTAATAAGAGATTGAAATTATTGACTCGGCTAGCTGTTGCGTTTTTCACATGACAAAATAATTTTAGAGCACGGGCTTTGAATAAAACGCAGATTTATATTCTGGTTGGCACAAATGGTCTCCTAATGAAGTATATTTCTCTAGAAACTGCACCACGTTTTACAGTGTTCATTTTCTAAATCCTGCCAAGGGGCCGATCTGGCGAAAAAAGCGCTCATCATGCCTTGTAATGCTTTTAGATGGCAAAAAACAGTAGTGACAAAATACTCATAAGACCTAACCTGTCATTTCTTTGAACGTGAAAAATGACATCACTGAAAACATGGGGACATTGTAAAATATATTGGAGTGCCCATAAGTAACCTTACATCTTATAATTTTAAGACTAAAAATATAACTGATGAATGCATTTTAATTTTTACATAATTACACTGTTTACCAATAATCTCGTAATTGTTATTGATTGAGACTGTGAGCCTTCAGTGAATTGTGTCAACGAAGTTCGCTGTCTAATTATAAACATCAACTCGTTTCAGTATCATTCATTTTGAGTTAATTGTCGAGTAAATACAAGTAAGTGTAAGGTTACTTATGGGCACCCCTGTGTCGTATAAAGATCTCGGGAAAAGTGTAGGGGAAACCCTACTGTGAGCACAAAATGGACGGACAAGTCTATGGATTTCGCCGTAGAGAACCCGTTTTAAGTTTACTCTCAAATTTTGTCTTTGACCACCAAAATGGAATTTTTTTTCTGTAACATTTTATGTTGACAATCGAAGGGTTAAGTGGCTGGAGCTCTGTGACTGAAACCCTCTATGCCAAATCTCCCTCTGCTAAGCCCAGGACTCCTGCGAATGGAGACTTAACCTATTGTGGGTAATGAGAAGGCGGCACCCTGTGACAGAGCCAAGGGGGAGGAGATGCTCAGCGGGGGACACCAGGTTCATCTTACAGGGACAGGACTCGCCAGCAGATAATTACTGTTGTCATGTCTTAAGTCAGTGGGAGGGAAAGATATACTACTTGACTTTTCACACCTATTTT
This sequence comes from Peronia peronii, assembly GCA_039654565.1. Lineage (NCBI taxonomy): Eukaryota > Metazoa > Mollusca > Gastropoda > Systellommatophora > Onchidiidae > Peronia > Peronia peronii. The sequence continues at coordinate 5,174 of JBCEWB010772269.1, read as the reverse complement.
CTCCTTCCTTCTATTTCCTAACCATCCTGGGTCGCTTTCACGCTGCAAAGAAAGTATTGCAACTTTATCATAATGTCCGATATTCACATTTCATCTTATGGAAATTATTTATCTTTCAATGACAGGGAAGGATTGCAGGTTTATCATAATGAGCGATATTCACAATTCTTCATATGGACAACATTAATCACTCTCAAAGATAATTTCAAACATCTACGTCACAGAGGATCTAGGACATTGTCATATGGGACCAGCAGGGGGATGCTTGAGGAAGACATTCCGTGTCACAGATGTAAACCAAGATCATGTTGACCAGCGAGAATAGGAGAATAAAATAAAATGCATATATATAGCAACTATTATTCAGGATTTTCAAAAATAAACAAAGTAAGATAAAAAAAAAAATAATAATAAGACAGATCTAGGAACAGCGAAAAAAACAACTTGGATAAAACTGGGAGACTATCAGACGGAAATGACGACACACAGGAGTGATGGAGACAGAACAAGAAGGTAGGGGACGACAATGCCAACAAAGAACGAAATATCGAAGATCAAAACAGGAGTGAAATCAACAACAACAACAAAATATAACCACAACATATCTCCAACAAAGATGCTGAAACGCATATATTGTGTAATATGAACACAGAACAACGAGAGAGGCGGAAAAAGAAGAAAAAGAAGAGGACGATAACGATGACAAAGAAGGTACAAAACAATAATCAAAAGATCATAACAAAAAATACAATCGTCCATCAGACAGATCAAGAAACATACAGTTATGCAACGATAATAGAGAGGGAATAGCTGAGATAGCGGAAGAAAAAGATAACGATGACGCAGATAAATTAAGCTTATAAGGAAATATCACATATGAAGACTCCAGTGAAAAAACCAGATAAGTCACATTTTCTACAAAGGTAGAAAAACAGAAATTAAAGTTTAAAAGTCTATAGTTTTTCACTGTATACGCTTTTAAAACTCGTTTTAGTAGAACTTACCTGGTTTTTCCGAATTATTGTTCTGGTTAACAAATCTTATCAGTGCTTTATAACGTCGAGCAATAACTCATTTTTCACAAAAATGTGACTTATCTGGTTTTTCCACTGGAGTCTTCATATAAAATTAATGCCAAGATGAAATGCTGAAGAAAGAACAAAATGTGTCTTCACAAGGATCAAAACACAAACATCACTGACACCGAGGACCATGTAAGGATAGAACGAACAAATTGCTGGAAGTAGTGAAAGCATAAGATACAGAGACTCCATAACAAAGTTCAAATTCCAAAGACAGTGGTCCACATGACAAGCGGGGACAGACGAGGAAGATGTTGTGTATACATTTACCACCGGATGAAAAGCAGCGTGCGGGGAGTGTTAAAAAGTGCTGATGTAGGTCAGTGATAACGGTGAAAGTTATCAATTGTCACCCTGGGATTATTGATGGGCCCCGCCAAATTGGGAAATGCGATCTGGCGCGAACAAGGACAGGCTGGCAAAAGCTCACAAGTTACAAGCGCTCGGCACAATGGTCCTGGCCACACAGAAGCCATTCTAGGAGTGGCTCAGTTTCCTGGGGGTGTTAGTGGCCAATCCTCCTTGTTTGGTTGTCTAAACTTTAATTAATACTTCATTGTTCGTTGTTTTTACCATTTTTTAAAAAAGTGTCTTACCTACTAGATGCTTGATAAGAGAGAGAGAGAGAGAGAGAGAGAGAGAGAGAGAGAGAGAGAGAGAGAGAGAGAGAGAGAGAGAGAGAGATGTTATACAACAGATCTGATCTGGACACACACACATATTCTTGGTGTGAAGTGGCCAGTCTTCCTAGTCTGATTCTCACCTGTTCTTGTTTCACTGTTTGTTTTTCTGAAACCCGCTGTACTAACATTGATCGTTAAGACATAACAATATGTAAGCAAGTGTGCATAGCTTTCATAACATTAGCACTTAGCGATAGACAGGACAGACTGGATATTTCTTGGTCTAAGATACCACACCGGTATCCCATTGTTCTAATCCTTTTCCATCTCGTCTGTGTGATCACTAGTACATAAAAGCTGTAAGCCGGCATAGCATATAGAACATCTACCCATAGAGCGGCTAGATCTAAAATTTTGGGGATTAATAACAGTATCCTTCTGTTCCCATAATCATTGACTGAGTCTTATAATATCACTGGAAATTAGTGCACTATAAGCAGAGATATAGCATAGTATAGCATTTATAGCATTAGCATCTAGTGATAGACCGGCTACACATCAAACGACAAAGGGAACATGGAACATCACGCCTGTTCAGAGCTCGAAATGAGGGTAGAGGTGGGGGGTGGGGGGTGGGGAGCTACGGTGCTAATTACAGGGCAGGACCGGAGAGGGTGAAAGAGGTGAGAGAAGTTCAGGGAGGCGAAGAGGAGGGGGGGAGGGGGGTCTAACGACAGGTACAACACCTGACAATCAGTTGACGGCTGGGAGTCTGAGGGACAAGGTAAGCCATAAAACCTGGTACAGGTGAGAAAGGAATTAGCGGCGTCGTGCCTGGGGGAGCAAAGTCCACATCTGACTGATTGACTGGCTGATTGATGCAAGGATGAATAAATAGACGGACCGACAAACTGACTGACTGACTGATTGACGCAGGGACATATAGACGGATGGACCAACCAACTGACTGACTGACTGCTACAGGGATGGATATATAGATGGATGGATATACAGATGGATATATACAGAGAGAACAACGGACTGACTGTCTGGCTGAGCGACTCATTGACTGACTAATTGATTGAATCAATAATAGACAGATCGAGTGATTGGCGTAATTCATACAGACACATCGAATGAACTTTCGTGCGTGTGAATATATGTTTGTATTTTGTTTTGTTGATTGTTGCTAATTTGTTTTAAACAAAAGGAATAAATTGGCTACTAAAAAAAATGGTTTAGATCTATTTTATTTATACATTTTTATTGTGTGTGCTTTTTGTTTTGTTTTGTTTGTTTGCTTGTTTTTTGCATGTACATATTAATAACTACGATCTTTGTCTCGCAGCGGACAATGTCAGCACACATTATACTAGTGTATTTGTTTTTAACATACAATTCTTAAGAAAGGACTTATTACAATTTTATTTTATTTATTTATTTAATTATTCATTTATGTATACATTTATTTATTGGTTAGTTAGTTAGATAGTTAGTTAGTTAGTTAGTTAGTTAGTTGGTTAGTTCGTTCGTTCGTTCGTTAGTTAATTAGTTAGTTAGTTAATTAGTTAGTTCGTTAGTTCGTCAGGCAGTTAGCTAGTTCGTCAGTCAGTTAAGTTAGTTAAATAGTTACTTAGGCAGACAGCTAGTTAGTTAGATAATTAGTTAGTTAGTTAGTTAGTTAGTTAGTTAGTTAGTTAGTTAGTTAGTTAGTTAGTTAGTTAGTGAGTTAGTTAGTTAGTGAGTGAGTGAGTTAGTGAGTTAGTGAGTTAGTTAGTGAGTTAGTTACTGAGTTAGTTCTGTAGTTACTCATTTGTAAAGTTATTCTTTTGTTTTGTCTTATTAGTAACTTAGCTAGTTAGTTGTTTGTTTATTTGTTTGTCTGCTTCCTTGCTTGCTTGGTTAGTTTCCTATTTCTTCACATACTTATTATCTACTCACTAATTCATTTACTAATTTGCTGGTTTATTATTCCATTTATTTATTTATTTACTTATCTCATTAAAAAAAATGAGGAATGTATATCCATACAGGTGCAAACTGGCGGCAAAACTCATACACACTGAACTCGATCTAAGCCTTATGGTAGTGAGATTTAGCCGCTCTGTAATAAGGACACCTTTTGAAGTCAATCCCCGTGATCTATAGGCATTTACCACGACTGCGTAATCACCAGGGATTAAAACTAGCCTCTCCTAGAAGTAGATGGGAAATAGTAAAAGGATTAGCGACGACAGTGTCAGGTAACATCACAGCAACATACGGCGCGAACGGCTGGTTCGATATTGCTAATGATTATTATAGCGGACAAATAGTGCGGTGCGGTGCGGTGCAGTGCGGTGCGGTGCCGGTGCAGCCGCTTTCATGATCACCCCTCAGAAAAGTTCCGGGGCACCTTATAATCCCCGTATCCCATCATGACTATCCCTTTCCCATTTACTACTATTAATCGACTCTTGAGGTAAGTATCCGTGGTTAAAAGCCAGGTGGATGTATCCAGTATCCATACATGTGGAGTTACTTGGAAAATCCACGGATAAGTTGGAATAATGAATAACAGAGGAAGGTGGAGGGAATTTATTTTCATAAATCTAGCGGCTTGATATAGGGCACTGAAGTTAAGTTTGAAGAATACTTAACATACCCCGTGTCAGTATAGTGACACGGTAAGCCGAAAACTGGAGGTTATAAACGGTAAGTGTTTTACATTTAATCTGCAGGGGACGCAATGGCTCTGTGATTTGGCGTCTGCTTCAGAGGGTGAAAACAACTCACGTCTGTGAGGTTACGGGTTCTGCACGACTCGCAGGTCCTCTCACTGGAGGATGGAAGGACACGAAGATCGAAAGACCTGCATTTTTTTCAGTGACTCATCAGTCCCCTGGCTTCTTATGGGTAGGGAAGCTCGACGTCTAGCCTTCTCGGATAAGGGCGAATACATTTCGGAGGTCCCGTGTGTACGTTACGCACGTTAAAGAACCCTTGGCAGTTCAAAATCGATGGAAGAGTAAGCTGCGTGCCACTGCCCGGGCAAAATTTCCAAATTCCAAATTTCTACCACGAAAATTCTCAGCAAAAACAGACAACCTCTTAAAAAGCCAAGATAATCCTACTTTGTAAGGATTGAAAGGCTTAAGAAAAACAAAGAATTAAAGCTGCAGTTTAGTTTTTGGCAATCAGTTCACGCGGTGGTTTCTCTCATGCTACGCTGAAGATTTTTGTCCTGGACCGGAATATTTATGTCCAAGTTTCAAACAAAGAATGATGTGGCCAACAGTTTACTGACTGCACAAGCGCTCACTTTCTTTGCTGTTCCTGCTCATTTCAGAGAGATGGGAGTCACACATAAACATTTTTCTTTCTTTCTTTCTTTCTTTCTTTCTTTCTTTCTTTCTTTCTTTCTTTCTTTATAACTTCTTTGTTTATATATCAATTAATTAATTTATTTATTTATTTATTCATTTATTTG
>JBCEWB010772160.1:0-16569 GCA_039654565.1 Peronia peronii | reverse complement strand
AGATAGATAGATAGATAGATAGATAGATAGATAGATAGATAGATAGATAGATAGATAGATAGATAGATAGATAGGGTATACACACATATATACAGAATCACTGAAAAATAAGCCCCTATTACAAAACAATTATAAATTATCTAGATCTATTTATTATATTGTTTTTGTCTCATTTGTTATCTGTTTTGTCTTTAATGTATGACAAATTAATGTTTTGTCTTTTCAGATTGTTCATATTGTTGTTTTTTCACAGATTTCCCAATTTCACAACGCATCGCTACGTAAACGTTCAGCCACGTTTGTAGAGCTTCCAAATTTCAAACAAAATAATCAATCTGAAAAGACACATGAACAAATGAAATTCTCATACACTAAAGATCAAACATTAAACATTGAACACAAATACAACACACACACACATACACACAAATTTGACCTAAAAATTACAGTACATAAATAAGTTATACTCATTTGAAAATTGGGAGTTACTTTTAATCACCCTGTAGCATTATATACATACATATAATATGAAGTGGTCGCCAAAAGGCAGTCACATTGTTCATCTATTTCTATCAAACCTCAAAGATCGGGTTTCACCGCTCAGAATTGAAAGAAAATCTGCATTTACTACAGCGCGTCATACTTTAGAAAGAACTTTGGTAAGAGTGAGGCTAATGGACCGATCACCAGTGTCATATGCTTTTCATGCGTTGGCTATTTTAGTGTATTTCAGTTATCATTTTATTACAAGTTTTGAAATGTAATATATATATAAAATCCCCCATTTTCTGTGACCATGGTCATTTCAGTTAGCCTACATGTCTACGGCATGCTGTCTGATCTCACCACCCAAAATCCAGTTCGCAACTGCACCCAGTGACAATCAACCGTCTTAATGTCAGTAACCCGACTAGTCGCAGACCTGCTTGATATACATACTTGCAATCTGAATGTATTTCCCAATAGCATTCAATACAATATGGCTATAAATAGCAGCAGGAAACTCACCTGAGTAAGAGACTGAGATAGTCTTAGCTTTTAAAAAGACTGAAAGGCCTCAAAAACTTACTACCTGAGTTAGATCGCCCCTGACACTCCCGCAGTTTTGTTGTTGTTGTTTACACTTTTAGGGATAACAGAAAAAATGTCCGTCTGATCATATATCGATTAAAAAATTAATAGCGTAACATAATAATAAAGTCCCATCTGTAATGTCCAAAAAAAAAAAATCCCCAAAGATTGGCGCTCAGAGTCAAAGCCATCAACTATGCGCTTCTGAATTATCGCCGGCCAAATCGGATTCAGTAACGGCATGAACACACACGCTGAATACCCTGATCAAGATCTTGCAGTGCTGGTGGGCTCCTACATCAGTTGTTAAAAGATCACATCAAATAGAACTGCTTGTGCGGGGCGCCGTGCCTGAAGGATTAGGTGTCTGCTCTTCGGCAAAAACTTACGTCGCGGGGTCGAGCCCTGGAAAAGATGAGAATCTGAGACTCCCCTGCTTCTTGGGTAGGGATGTCGGACGACTAGCCTTCTCGGGCAAGGTCCAACATATTTCGGGTGACCCAAGTGTACGTTACGCACGTTAAAGAGCCACTGGCTCGGATGAAGAGTAGACGAAGAAGCCGCTGTTCGGGCAAAATTTCCAAATTCCATATTTCTACTCACAAAAATTCTTCTCACCAAACTAGGTACGCACTTAAAGCCAAGATAATGCTTCTTTCTTGAAACTGAAAGGCTACATATATAAAAAAAACATACTTGTACATAAATAATGCACCAACTTCCTGTGGATGCAGTAGGTGCAATTGTCGTTGCTGCAACATGGAGTTGCTGTTGCACTTGTATTTCAAAAATCAAATGATATTTTTCTTATGTATTGTATTTATGTATACACATATAATGATTTGTTCTCATCGTCTATAGTGCACTATATCAGTGATATCGTGTAGTGCACTGCTGTGCTCCATCTGACTCTCCGCTTCAACAGATTCATAACATCAGTTCTGAAGTAAAATACGTACACTTTTTGCTTAAAATAAAATAGCTTTGCACACCTTACAACATATTGATTCCACGTCAGCGAATAATGATTTGAAATACTACTGCATCTTTGATCGTTATCTTAAGTCAACAAGAACAGATCGGAAGTTGCCAGGTGTTGCCAATGGGTTGCTTTGCTTTGCTGATTCGATTTTATGACATTCTTATTGATTGCATCGTATGGCTGTTTGTTGCTTGAAACAAGTTGTTGTAAGCGATGCTGTTGCTGCTGTTTGGTGGTGGTGATGGCGGTGTAGTGCATGAGCAGTGCTTTACTACACTGAATTAGGTCATTAGTCATCATCTGTTCCATCGACTGTCAGAGATTTTTCACTAACTCACTCACTCCCCCGCTAGCTCACTTAGTCAGTCACTCAGTCATTTACACACTCAATCAATTCGCCCTTTCCCTCATTCACTCACTGAGTCACCCACTCATTCACCCACTCATTCATTCTCTCACTCACTTACTTACTCACTCGCTCATTCACTGACTTCCTCGATCGAAAGCTCATTCATTCATTCCCTTATTCTCTGACTCATTTACTCATCCACAATCAGCTACCTACTCATGCACTTCTTCACTCACTCACTCACTTACTCACTCACCCTTTCCCTCGTTTATTTACTCTTCATTCACTCACTCACACACACACACACACACACACACTCTCTCTCTCTCTCTCTCAGTTACTCCCTCATTCATTCTCATATACCCGCTGATAAACAGATTCAGCTCCAGCTTTAACATAGAAATGATTACGAGCAGATATATTGATTTCTGGCCAAGATTCAGCATGGGACTGCCAAAGACCCTATCAGTCTTGCATTGCCACTTCCAGACTTTTGAGCTTCTTTTCTTTGGCTATTTCTGGACCAAATCTTGGCAAACATACTATATTACAGATGCCCTAATGTCGGTGGTTTTATCCGCCTTCTCCTGGATGGAGCCTAATTCTACTCTGGTTTTTTAATACTATTTGGTGGAGGGGGGCAGGAGGAAGGACAATAGCTGCAAGAGGAGGGTAAGGGATACAATCGACTGATAAGACATCCCCTCTTGATAAAAGTAGAGAAGACTTCAATTTCACAAACAAGTACACAAGAATTGAATTCATATCGTCAGGGTGTCAATTTCTCCTTGGCATCTTAGCCTGGTTTATGTTTTGTGTGTGTGTGTGTGTGTTTGTGTGTGTGTGCGTGTTTTTTTCACAAATACATTTTTTAAAAAGTCTTATGCACTTAAATTGTGTTCTGAAATTGTTTCAAGAGTAGACAGAGATATTCCATTACAAAATTCGTCCACATAGTCCTTTCTCTCATCCCATAAACATGAGTGATAAAGTTAATTCTGGACTAAAGAGACTTCATACAAAGAAAGGACCAAATAATGATAACAATAATAACAAAATTATAATAATAATGAAACCCATTAAAATTTTTCAAAAAACGAAGAAAATAAAAAGAAAAAGAAAAGAAAAAAAGAAAGGGAGAAAAAAAAAGAACAGAAAAGTTGTTTTGTTCCAGACGTCAATTAAGTAAAATCTATTAAATAAAAGGCAATGCAATAATTATTGCTCCAAGCAAAAGCACAACTATCTCCATAAACTTTTAAAAGAGAGATGATATGTAGTTATTTAAATTTCAAAAGTGACGTCTCAGTACGTTGTCCTTGCTATACTTGCCACGACCTGTCTCAAGCAGCAACAATTAAGTCAGCCAGATTTCCAAGTCAAGTATTAAGATTGATATACATATCAGTCAAATATTTCATCTGTTTTTCGGTTGTTGTGCATGAGACGATAGCAGCGCTATTGGTAGTTTCATGCTCTGGGGGTGGGGAGGGGGGGGGGGATTCTGATCGATTATATACTTATACATCAGTTTCAGTCAAGTGTACATTCATAAACATATCAAAGCCAGTGTTCCCGTATCGACCGATCGAAGATACTGCTGAATGGCTCAAGTGTTCTTTAAAATACAATGAAACAAACTCACAGGAGGTACTGATCTGAAAATGTGTCCAATATAATGACGCATATCGGTTCTCCCGCATAGGTACTTTGAAGTATGCCTCTATCGACCAGTTTCAACGTATTTTAATTTCAGCACGTAAAGTATCAAAAAAACAAATTTGGTTGTTCATTTTCTGGGATTTCGGCTACATTTCGAGGACCATTTCTTCAAGTGTTTCGCTGATCAAGAAGTGGATCACAAAGAACAATTTGTCTGTTTGTTTGTTTGTTTGTGTTGGGGTTTAACGGCACATCAGCACGATCACGGCTATACTGTGCCAAACACGCCAAGATTGTGTGCCATACGTCAATATATCTTTGCGGCTGCAACTGCAAACCGAGGGAGCATTCATTGTCTAAGTAGATCTATATGCGAGCAATCTTTGTGTAGGTTGCACACTGGGAAATTTTCTGCGTGGGGGAACAATAAAAGAAAAAAAAAGATGCAAAGAAAAAAAGAAACGAAGAAAAGAAAATGAAAATCTAGGCCAAATTTCCTTCGGGGCCATTGTTGCCCTCATCTAAAGCTAAAACTGTCTGAGACAACCTTGCCGTTTTCTCGCCTTGATTGCACTCCGAGAAGACTTGCAAAAACGGAGAAATGTGTCTTACAGTGAAATATTTTTTTTACATAAACCCGTCACAACCGAGGCAAATGTACCTTGGAAGCAAAGCGGCAAGTGCACGAGTTTGGAGCATAAATCTCACTAATACGAGAACAATATCTGTTAGTCATTTCTTTTCCGGCTTTTTCCTGTCCCATGTCTTGTAAATGCTTTCCGTGCCAGGTTGATCTGATATTTTTTAATCATCAAACCGTTAACAGAACTGTAGGTATGAATACATTGGAAAACATAGAATGAACGTGAATATAGATCACAGACGTGACACTAAAATACCACCACAGTTCGCAGACATATTTTGTTTTTCAGCTCTAGAGATATAGTGTTATATGCAGCTTCCCTGAACAAAACATGACAGTAATAGAAGATGAATAAAATGTTGACAAAACCGAAAAAAAAGCAAATAAACAAACAAACAAAAAGCCGATATCCTAACCATCAAATGCGTATTGACAAAAACAAAGACGGAATTATAACTCCATTCACTGCTGTGAGATCGCCTTGTGCATGTCAAAGTTAATCAAGAGATGTAATCAAACTTTAATGGCTAATCAAAGACGATGCAGTGGCTGGCAAATGCAAAACAACGCGTAATCGTACACAGCCATGGCAGGATCCAATGATTGTTCTTGTTGCTGTTTTTTGTTTTATTTTGTTTTTCGTTGTTGGTCTTGATATGTGTGTGCGTGTGTGTGTGTGTTTCCTGGGTGTCGTTCCTTTTTTTTTTTCTTCTTGTTATATATTGTCCGTGTTTGTTTGTTTTTCTGAATACATGTGTTTTCATGTACGTGTAAATGTGTGTATGATTGTGTGCGTGTGATTGTTTCTTTACTGCCTTTTATTTCGTTGTTGTTCCTAGTCAAATGGGACAATGGTATAATTATGGCTGGGACAGCTCTCAGAAACTCGGCATGTTTGCACGCAAGATACAACATCTCCAGTATTGTGATTTCGTTTTAGTGGAGGCAAATAAAGGAAGAACTCATGGGGTTCTCTAGTGTTTACCTTCCCATAATCTTCGATAGGGCAGTTTGATTACCATAATACATGTTCCACTTTAGTTAAAGGCAAAACACTTTGCTGGCTTTTCAATGAAGGATGCCATTATGTGTGTACAATGATGAATGGGTGGAGGAGTCCACAATCAATCTTATACATTGTAATTTGCATGCGGAAGGTTTCATATGAATGTATTAATGTGGCTGAAATTTCTTTAAAAATCAAAGAAAAGACGTGAATTATAAACGCGGTGAATGAGACGAGAACACATTATCCATGTAATCTTTCGAGCGAGGGAATCTAAGGCAATAACAACTTATTAACAGAGGTGGTAGGAAAACTCCTCGGGTGGAGCGGGACAGGTGACGGTCTTCAGAGGAAGAGTGGGTTCTTTCATTAGTTGTTTCGGCCTTTAACTTCCTGACATCTTCTAGAACCCAGGCCACACCGGGGTCATGACTCCGAATCTCCGAATGGATGGGATTTGAACCAGTGCCGTTTGGTTTTCGGTCCAGTACTCTAACCGCTATGCTACGCGTGCCACTGTTTTTATGGCATAACTTGTTCTATTTAAATGTACCCTCTGGCAGCAAGTGGTGTAAGGATCACATCGTTCCTTTTGCACCAGATCCAGCAGGAATAGTTCTTCGCTGTTGTTGCTAGCTGACGCAGGGCACTTCTTATATTCCGGCCACATAAGTTGAGCTTCTTCAGTAGAGAATATACTGTTGAACCAATGTAGTCCCTTGCTCCCACTTCTACTGCGAATATGTTTGATTTCACTCCGGCTCTACGCAAATCCGTTAGGAGATCTTGCTACTTGGCCATCTTGTGCTCGTGCTGCTCCTCCATGTTTGTCTCATACGGAACAATTAGCTCGACAAGGATATACGACTTCGCAATCCTCGAGCTAAGCACTATGTCCGGCCTTATACCTGACCACTTAATTAATTCGGGATATTCTCCCCATCCTGTCAAATCGGCTACTATGTCCGGTCGCCGGCTCCCTCCAGTACGCCACATACTGGAGTGTTGCAGGGATCTTGGTGGGAATACTTGTTGACTTGGCAATCTAAAGCAATAACAATTCATTAAGGGGGGGAGGGGGGGGGGGTTCCTGAAATTTGGATTTTGCTAAAAAAAATGTGATATTGGGTTTTTGTTCTTTCTTAAAAGGTCGGCCTTTTCTGAGTATAAAAATGGTATCAGAAAGTGGATATGTCTATTCTAACGTGTGTGACCCATGGTCATTCAACGGATACCACGGCCTACTGTCAACCAGGATTTGGCTCCTTCTGGCTGCTATATGCAGTGATGGATCATCACTTTTTGATTATATGGAGGCAAAGTGTGCATAAAATACTTGAGAATGACCTTCTCTAGCAATATCATGAGCTCCAGTGCCAGAGGTGGACACTGGATGACCACTAAGAGGCTACAAAAACTGCTGATCAGGCAGATTATCGATAGCAGGCGCTCCAGAATGAACTTCCACGTCCTATAAATAGTAAAACTTTCCTTTATTTCTGCTACTTCAGAGCTTAGTTATGGACTTTATGCCTCAGTAAAGGTCAAGAAACTCTTGGTTTGGACAGAAAAAGATATGGGGACCACATATAGTATTTTGCTATCTACTTTTTTATTTCTAAGCCGATTCTAACCAAATTTGGCATACATCATTTTCACAACAAAACCAAAAAACGTACGTATCCGCGTCCATTCTGTTGGTAAGGTTTAGAGAAAAATAGATTTTTAGTATGAAAAAACGGAAAAATTTAAGATTTCGCTCCATGGCATTTTCAAAAATTTCTAGAAAATTTTGTTTTGCATACAAAGAGCTGAAAATATGTACTTTTTTTTTTTTTTAGATATTATGTTGATCAAGATGTTCACCATGTTTCATCAAGTTTTCTTAAAATTTGGCCGACTAAATAGATTTTGAAGTTAGCCATTTTAGAGATGCCAAAATCCAAGATGGTGGCGTTGCCATGGCACCATTTGAAAAAGTCGATTTTTTTACTATTTTCCTCTAATTTGAACATCCCGAATTCGATGGAAAAGGTTAAAATAGCCCATCTTTAATAATTAAAAAAAATGACCTTCAGGACCCGTCCCCTTAACGGTTAAAACTGGCAGAAAACATGCCAGTTCGTGTCCGAAGTAACTGTAGCAACACGGTGACCTTTGTCATGTAAAGTTGTTTAGCATTGCATGTGTTTTTAACGGATATGTACTTTTTGGATCAGATCCGCTCGTCAATTTCATAACTGACACGCACATTTTCAAAGCAATAACCGATACGCATTGGCGTTTTGTGTGTATTGTACATAACGATAATAACCATAATATAATTATAAAGACCCTCTATATAAAGCACTGCATCTTCGTGGGCATAAACTTTACCTTTATCTATATCACAATAAATTTTATGTGTCATCTACAGAATGTATATATATTCAAATGATTTAAGAGATAAGGTGTTTTCCACTTATACAAGTACTGCATACTTTGAAAGAACTTTGATATATCCCACTAAAGGCACTTGTTCAACAATCTTGACAGGTTCAAAGCTTGAAAATTACTCTACAGATGAAAGTAGCAAAATTTTAATATCAACGGTCCAGGTAAAATTTAGACTGACATCAGAAGTGTTCCAAATACTTCACGTCACTGCGAGCCTAGTATGTGAAGGGCAAACCTTTCAAAAGGTGAAAGGAAAAAAATTAATAACAGCCATTATGCGTTCACCATCCGATTTGTTTGAGGGGATCTCCTCAATATTTCATAAACAGGGGTAGTCGGAAAGAAAAAAAAGAAGGGGGGGGGGTGAAGGGGGGAGGAGAGAAATCCAAGGACACGGCGGGAGCTTGCTGAGACCGTAATTATGAAATCAATTTTCAAACTTTAAGAAGAATGGAAAAGAAAAATTGTGTTGGTGTGGCAGTAGGTGGTTCGGATGGTTTGAATTTTTCATTTTTTTTTTTTTTTTACTGTAAACAGCAGCAACTTGACTCACTTGTTTTTTCGATTCACTCGTCAGACAAAACGCCGAAAACCAGTTTTGGCGCCAGAAAATTAACGCCACTGATACACATAGCACTGTTTTATCTCTGTTAAGAAAATAAGTCATGTTAAATTACATCCACAGAAACGAAATAGCTTTGCTCCGAATCAGCTTTCCACCATTTTGCCAGAAAGCGGTTGGATTCACATCCTCGGGACATTATGGTCCCATGCGGCCCAACTTTCTAGCACTGCATTACATAATATTATAGTAGGCTATGGCAGCATGCAGTGAGTCCCCAAGGTGAAGTAAATGGCTAAACCTCAATTAGGAGTGCCAGTCAGTATAGAACATCGATCTAATACATGTACTACATTATGGATTCTGGCTATTTGGCAGTTGTGGTGCTGATACGATGCTGGGCACACGTGGGAAAATAATCATCCAGTAATGGCAGAAGACAAAAACAAGACAAAGAGATACATTTCACATTTGAGAGTTCATATGCATTTAATCTGACTTCATTGTTACTGTAAAGCCGACTCCTTGTCACAATAAAAATACTTTTTTGTCTTGTTGATATTCTGTGGCTATTATTATTATTATTATTATTATTATTATTATTATTATTATTTTATCTTTATTATATTACGATGAGTCACTCGTGGCACATGTATAATACACTTATTTTTGTTTCAGTGCCATGAGGAGATATGAAACTATACTTCAGTAGTGGAGCAGTCGCAAATATTTCATTGGTATATACCACTAATATATGGTGACCTGGTGTCCACACTACGTCTATTTATTCGATCCATTCGATATAGTCCGGGATTATATAATTCAAGCAAATCATTGGAAGTGCCAGATCAACTTATCGAAAGGTTGGGAAAAGTCTGAGTAGAGGTCAAACCAGGTCAAACTGAAGAAAAATGTTGACGGGGCTGCGCAGAGGCCAAATTCATAAGTAAATCTTGCAAAAACCATACGTGTAGTGAAAGTAACAAACAGCATTTCATTTTGAATTGAATGTCGATAAAGTTTCGCGGCTACGATGAGCAAGCAAAGGAACTAAACAAAAACGAAGTGATAACATGAGCTTTTAACAGGATATTTGTTTGAATGAGCAATCATTTTTGGTAAAGGTTTTGTGCGAGGGGTTTTGAATCATAATGTCAAGTAAGACTGGACAAAGAGCTACAGCATGGAACTCCAAAACAGAAATTTTGGACGTAAATAAGATATACCCTGTTACAGTGTTGCTGTTCTTGTTGTATCAGTGTTTAATCACATAGCGATAACGATATGGTAGGTATAATACATTTGAAGGGCTCAATGGAAAAACTCGTGATGTCCATTTTGAAAATTTTAGGACATCGGACATTAATATTGTTATATTTCAAAGTATTTTGTTAAATCATCCTTTTTTTTTTTTCTATATATGATAGAAAATCGATAATCTAAAACCCACAACAGGTTTTACAGACACAGCAATCAACAGTAATTCACACAAAGTCGTCAAACTTCAATTTTTCAAAAGTGCAAAAATGTGACAGCACGAGTTTTTCCATTGAGCCCTTCATTTTCTGGTGTACTGTAGGCTACAAGTGGAGCCACTGTCAGAGGTGCGGTATACTGAGATGTTATCTCGTTCAATTAAGTTGCACTCTCAGAATGCAGAGACAAAAAAGCCGATTATGTTCAGGAAGAACTTGTATGTCGAGTATTCCAATATCTAGGGCTAATATTGTGCTTGGTCCACGGGAAATTTAGGTCGTTAATTACGCTTGTCTCTTTCTACAACAGCCCCGGGGTGAATGAACTAGAAATACAAATTAATCAAGAGGGAACAGGAATGCTTATTGACTGGCAATATTTCACCAGTTAGATGATCAACATATGACAATTGAGCAACTCGACAATGAAAGCACTGTTGATGGACTTGTTTTGAATCCTCGGATGATCAGGCTTGAGGATTGGCAACATGATAGCTGAAATTGGACTGCACACGACAGCACAAAACATCAGGTCTCTTAAACGCATGGACAGGTAAACCTCGCCTTCCTTCTTACTTCGTTTAATACTGAGGTATGATAACAAACTATGCAATAATCTGCCATACTATTCTGGCCGTTAAAAGCACAGTGTGCTCCACAATGTCAATAAAAACGCAGTGTAGCTCTGTCCCGTGATAACTAGGTAATAAATAAATGAAGCGTTCGTTACTATCACTTGAACACTGGGATATTCACAGTTAGTTCATTAATTCACATTTTCCACTCAATGTCTCGGCCAATAACCGATGACCAGTGGTCATATTGTGGTGCTTGATAGAGAAGGGCTAAGCTGAGCTCGAAACTGAAGGGCTCGCAAGCTGCCTGTATTTACACAAAACTCTGCTTGCGAGAACAGCTTCCTGTACAAACTTCAGGGGTTTCGATATCAGTGGTCCCTCGTATTCAAAATCTGAGACTGGACAGGACCTCACACTGCACAGAAAAGTTGATGTTGCAAATGAAGCAGGTTCATTCAAATGCCTGGCCTAGCCAATATCAGTCCTACTAACAAGCTGAGGCTCACGAGCTCTGAAATACAGAGTTTTCTGATTTTATATCCAATAATCATAGAAAATAGGTGGGATGCCACGGATGCTGGCCCATCAATGATTATCAGCAAGTGACGCTTCAGCAAACATTACAGAAACTGGCTGCTGATGACCATATGTCAGGAAACTCGACCCCAGCCGTACTGGTGCAGTGGACTGAATTGATTGCGTGACCCATAGCAAGAAACTGGTCATTTATTTATTTATATTTGATTTGTTTCAGCGTGGCATTCTCCCTACTCTCTCTCTCTCTCTCGTTTGCCCATTTATCCATTCATGCACCCATCCATCCATTCATTACCCATTGATCGATTCATTTATCCAGCAATCCATCTATCCATCCATCCACCTATCCAACCACCCTTCCATTCATCCTCCCATCCACTCATCTATCCATCCATCCATTCATTCATCAGGTTGTCCATTCCCTCATACACCTACCATAATCCATCTGCCATCCCTTCATGTAATCCCTCCATCTCTTTCTCTCTCTCTCTCTCTCTCTTTCTCTATCCGTAACACACACACGCTTGTACACATACGTACACGCACACTTTCTTATAAAAATTCTCACTCCACTATTCTGGTTGCAGTTTTACTGCATCGACCGCTACAAATCTTTTCTGGTTAATTTTTAATGTATTCAAAAGACATTCTTGACGCCAGTTCCTAAGTAGGTGGAGACGACAAATTGTTTCAACTTAAATTAAGTACATTGCCAAAATGCCTACAAGATCGCTAGGCTGGTAAGAGCAACCGAACAAAGAATGCTGCTGGAATAGACAGTTAGAGACAGGGAATTTGGTACTGAAATGCAACATGCACCAGACCGGTGAGCACATTCAGCAACGCTGCACAAAGTTTGTCTTACAATAACAGACCCAGGCAGTGAGGTCTGGGTTGGTTATCACAGTTTTTTTCATCGATTGATTGTGAATAGATATACAAGAACAGAATACAGAATGTTCGCTGTCGGCAACAACAATGTGTCCATACCTGTACACGCTATTGCCTGTGATTAATCGACCACATAAAATCTTTATTCAAGTATTTGACTTTCGTCACGAGAAAAACTCTTTCACTCTCCTTCTCTCTCTTTCTCTCTCTCATACACACACACACACACACACACACACACACAAACATCCACACACAGGGTTTTAAAAAATCAGAAGACGAACACAGACAGACAGACAAAAGAATCAGAGACAGACAAACAGATACACAGATAGATAATTTCACAACAGCACTACGCGAATGCAACCAAGCTAGAAATTCGATTTTTTATACTGACGATATCGTGAATATTATCTACAGGGAAATGCCAGCTGCAGCCAGAACTCAATAATTTTCTATTGATTTTGGCCGACAACAGCCACCTCAAGTCATTTTGAAATACAAGCGCCTCTCGTCCCCAGCTCGAAAACATCTGGGTTTTTGTTTTCCCTCGATCGTATGAGAAACTTTAATCATTTATTTCGTTTCTCTTAACAGACAGCAACAGGCAGCCGTCAGCCTACAGTCCAGGGCAATGTTAGTCGTTTCGCTCCTTCTCTTATAGTTCTCTGTTACTGTCTAGCAGTGAATCAAACACCTCACCTTTGACACCAAGATTTCACGTTCTGTTTCGAGACTGAAAGTAAATTGGTTTTCTTTACGTTGGATTATCATTTTTTGTTGTTGTTGTTGTTGTTTGTTTGCTCCTTTCTTTTCTCACAATGTATTACTTTATTTTGATTTATTTATTAATCCCCCCCCCCTCCTTTTTTTGTGAGTTTCTAGCTGTAGAAACCATTTTATTTTGGTTTGGGTTTTTAACCAATTCTTTTTGGTATCTCGCCTTTGTTCTCTCTCTCTCTCTCTCTCTCTCTCTCTCTCTCTCTCTCTCTCTCTACTGTATCTGCATGTCTACTTGAGTGGGCGTATGTCGTATCTATTTTATGTATACCTATATGAGTGCCGGGGCTGATTTCAGGAAACAATTGCTTGATATGAATATAACCAGCTTTGGGCGGCACTGACCCCTGGGAATTTTTGACTTGGCTCAGCGCCACATGCAGGTCGATCGATACACTAAACAGGCCATGAAATTCAGATCAGACAGCGGGTAATCATTTTTCTAATCTTCCTCGGTCAATTAAAAAAAAAAATACCATACTTTCATGCTGAAGTCCACCTTTGAAGAAGTATCAAAGACACTGCGGAAACTGAACAACGTGGGTTTGTTCTAAAGACTACAAATGTGAATGACCAAGTCTGAAAGACACTGAAGGCCAACTCTTGAGATGCTGAATACTAAAAACCAACCCTGGAGAAACAATACCTGAAGGCCTATTTAGAAGACACTGAGTTGATGACCATCTCCAAAGACCACAGAATTCTGAAAGCCAAGTATAGAATCTAAAACCTAACTCTGACGATACAAAATAATGAAGATCAAGTCCGATGAAACTGACTATTAAAGACCCATTTTGAAGACCATCAATAAGAGGACCATCTTTGAAGACGGTGAAGCTGAAGGCCAACTTCAATGACACACAAAGCGGAACAGCAACTCTGAAGATACTGAATACTAAAGAAGACAAACAATTAATACTAAGGCCCAGCTCCAGATGATAATGAATACTCAACACCAACTCTGCAAAATGTGCATTATCCGTTGTCTGAATGAACTTCTAAAATGAGATACGTTTCACAAAGTAGGATGAAAGAAAAAGAACTTTTTGTGAAAGTGAACGTATTGCTGGCGTTAATTTTTGGCACTCCTGAAAGTCATTTAACTTTTTAATGTGCAGTAGAAGCCTCATGTCAGGTAATACAATCCCCACTGATGTCACAATTTACATTTTATAAAGGATATTATTCTGCAATTTAAAGAAGACACTAGAAATTTTGACATGAAAATTACGACTTTGGTTTTATCATTTGGAGGACAAGAGTGGATCCTTCAACCATATCCTTTGCATAATATTTTGACAGACTTGAACAAAAGTGATTACATCATACATGTCCGTTTCATAATTCTGTAAACATTGCAGGCAAAAATTTTCACTTACAATTTGAAGGGACATAATGTTATTTTTGCACGTCTCTGTCGATCGGTTTTATTTCACAAAACACCTTGTGAATCTAATAAGTCCTTCACATTTAAAGTGTTAAATAATGATAATGAAAATATAAACTCTACAATTTACCTCGTACATAATGTGTTACTGTCATTAAGCAAGGAGCTCGCAGTGGATCTAGGTTGTTACACAAAAAAGGGTCAGTCAATTGTCAGTAGCATGAGTCTATAATAACTATCATAAGCAGACAAATTTCCATCATATACGTGTAATAAAAATTGTCTGGATATCGGAGCAAGCATTGGCCTCAGATTTTTGCCCCACATCCGCCGTTTTCTCAGAATCGGCTGTCCAATAAAGCTATCGATCTTCTTGTGCTGTCTGGACGCTGGGGAGAAAAAGAGGATGACGTAATTGGAGGGATTCTTAAAGAAAAAATCAGAAACGAAACTCCTCGCCCCGTCCTCGTGCCTTGCGGCCTAGGGAACTACGCCACCCGCGCCGTGGCTGGAAAGCTAGGGGAACTCGGCCACCGATAAGCCAAGCACAGGGGGTTCGACAGATTGGGGTGGCCTGGCAATGTTATAATACATGTAATACGAATTCTATCATAGTGAGAACGTGCTTCTTTGCCAACATTGATAAACCTGATTAAGTTATCATTTATATGTGATTCGATGGCTGTTAATTTCATCGTATGGAAAATTAAAGGCGTTCCATTTCAAAACTTTCTATAACTTCATACGGATTTATTGCCCAGAGAAAGACTGAGAAACTATTCGATGACATTACAACAACAATAATTTTTATAATAATAATGATTATAATAATGATTATAATAATAATAATAATGATACAATGAAATAGCGACAGAAAGGAAAAAAAAGGATAGTTATTCGATGTGGCAATAGGTAACACAGAAAACAAAATATGGAAGTTGTGAACGTTAAAATGGCCAAAGATATGAGGAACTCTAAGTATTCGGCACATCTTGGATTATCCACATTTGTAATGAGGAAAATACCTCACTTTGTGTGAAGTACATGACAGAAATAATCAAACGCGCGGCGCCATAACGATCAGGAAGCATTAACTAAGTTACACAATGTAATATATCGCTGAAATCTGAGCCTCGCGCTGCAACAAAAGAAAATAAAGAAGTCAATGAAATCTGAACTAACAATGCACAACGCCATGTATGATGTGATTCTTGTTATCAGACCAAAACAAAACTTTGCTGCAAATTATACAATTTGGCTGCTGGACTGATTAAACATTGATTCTGTGTCGTTGCTACTGACAGCCTTTCTGCAGGCAACAAAGGACTGAAAACTTCTAGACGAGAATATCTTATCGTGCAAATGGCTTATTTCATTAGCTTAAAAAGCCGTTAGTCTAAATGAGCATTATACATATGCCGTCGACCTGGAATATTTGTTCTACAGTTCGAACATATACTTACAGCAGTATGATGCATGAAGCTAGGGAAAGAATCGAAATGTTGCATTCATGCATATGATTTCATGTCACTTGTTAATGTATCACCTAGAAAGAATCTACTCAAGTATGAACTGGAAAACAAATCACAAAATAGAACAAAAAATGTACTAGTATTATAATCATTGCGTTACTGGAGTATGAATAGTACGTGAGATGCTAACTTACCAAAGCCCCCCCCCCCCCACTTTTCCCCCTCCCCTTTCCCCTTCAAAAACAAAAAACAAACAAAAAAACACAGAACCCACAGTATTCAAACCAACAGCAAAACCACTCATTGCCCTTAAACAAAGGCAGCAAAAGACGTCCCAAGATGATGACTTGATCTGACCATAGTACAGTATGATTGTCTACGGACAGTCTGACATCAGCTGATAGGAGACCTACAAAAGGAGTCTGAAGAATGACTGGCGGCGGTTATTTTCTTGCACTTTCTTTATATTTTTTTTTCGGTCGCAATTGTCTTCCCCGCCGGTTGTTATCGGCCTACAGACCCGGGGCAGTCTTTTGTTCATTTGTTTTTCTTTCCCCGTCCGGCATCTTAACCATCAACACCAAACTCTTTTGTTTCAAGAGGGAAATGGCATCTAGCTCGGAGTACTCTGTTATTCTTTTTTCTCCCAATTTCTGTTCACCGCCCATCTATCTATCTATCTATCTATCTATCTATCTATCTATCTATCTATCTATCTATCTATCTATCTATCTATCT
>JBCEWB010772049.1:0-16569 GCA_039654565.1 Peronia peronii | reverse complement strand
GAGAGGAAGGGGGGGGGGGGGGAGGGGGGGGGGAATACGGAATTGAACGAGAGAAGGGAAGAGCGAACCATGACGTGAGGGGAGGGGGGCAAAAAGGAAAGACAAAATAGATATACAACACACATTCGAGAGAGAGAGAGAGAGAGAGAGAGAGAGAGAGAGAGAGAGAGAGGGAGTGAGAAATGGAATAAGAACGGCCATTAAAAAAAAAAAATATGTAAAAATCTTGAAGAGATGTTCAGAATTTTCCTACATGAACCAAAAGACTGGAGTCTGTCTCTTCTACGTGTCACGGTTTGGTGATTGCTATAGATATGTTTGTACCGAGGTATGTCCTCAAACATGCTCTTTTCGGGCTCAGCTGCTACTATAGATTTTTATTTTTGTTATTTTTTTTTTTTTGTTAGCAGGGCTAGGTCAGTCACATCTCAAGCCCAGAGATTATGAACGCCAATTTGCCAAACGAGTACGAGTAAGAGTAGCGCTCGTCAAAGCTACTAATACTTAAACATGGACAATGGTATGGTCTCTGACTAACTGTGAACATTATTATTAATTAAGACCTGAAATGCGCTAACGTACTTCGTATCGCCCACAGATTTTTTTTTTTTTTTTTTATAAGAAAAACATTAACATTGAGATAATTCATTATATCCTTAGCGAACTGTCAGAATGGTAATTTAATAGCAACGTATTCACGTTTTCTGAGGAAGCGATTAATTATATCATGCAGTCTGAAGTTAGCAAACAACGTGTCTTCTGTCAACAGATCAAAATCTTGCTCAAATGTCAAACCGCAATAACTTTCCGTCAGTGACAGTAGCCGGCCATGAACTGCGCGGTTTGTGCAGCGAGCAACAATAGCCGTAGCAGTTCTGCACCGAACTACATGACATGCCACATGAAGCCTATATGGGATGCATTTCCAGGATGATGATGGCGCGCACGCTATTCTGCTTCATGACATAATTTAAAGAAACTCTGAAACGTGCAATCTTACCTAGGAAAGTGAAGCTTATGTTCAATGTACTGATGTCCAACCAAAACTGACGGCGTTGATTCAACCAATATGACAACGCATACAACCAGTTTAATTGTTTAAAGAAATTGTAATGTTCCATGACATTTCTAATGAAGGTGGTCACTATTTCAAGATTGACTTCCGGTCGAAGATGACATAACATGACCATATTAGAACGCAATTTTGGGAGAAGACAAAAACAATATTTTCAAAAAAGTCAGATGCAAAGAATAACGAGCTTGTCAGAATAAGCTGATACCTTAAACTCAGTAGATAATAGAATGACAGCCGGAAGGGGGGGGAGGGGGGGGGGGGAGAGAGCAAATGGAGCAATCAATAAATCCTACTCTCAACACTTAAATTGCTGGACAGATGCACTAAAATTATCTCCATGAAGTCTCAAGAAGATGGTAACCGCCTCACTCGCACGCCCTGTGGCAAGAGTTTGAGAGAGACACGCCCGGACATTCTCCCCCTTAATACCGTGACCAGTCGGGGACTGCGGACAGCGCGGTCTGTTGACTTAAGTCTTTAGCACTAGGTTCACGGCGAGCACACCCAGTCAGTACAGACAACAAAGCAGGAAACCTGGCCCCGTTTGTCTGTTCTGTGTTCAACCTCTCAAGTTTCCACTCCCTGTTTGTTCACCGGTGGGGCACGCTGTACAAACAAACTTACAGATCAGTGGACACAAAGTAACTTCTCAGTGTCTCACAGTCTCCCCCCCCCCCATCCCCCTTCCCTCTCTTTTTATCAAACAATGACTTACACCACAGAAGAGAGTCAACCCAGAGAATCAGAGAGTATGGCCAGGCTTCGATTAACACATGGCTGATGTCCATCTGCACCCCCACCCCCCTCCTCTCTTCCTTTTGCATTCCTACAAATATACCTCATCTTCAAAGAGATCAAGCTTTTTGATATATCTGCATTTTAAAGTTCTCCACTTGTTGCATCAATATATTACATTTGAATTTAACTTAAGATCTCTTTTCCTCCATCCTGGATGACATAACTGCAAATTTCTATGAGCAGTTCCAGCCTACCCTGCCTAGTGCGTGAAGACTTGCATTTTGTAAGTGGTTTCTTTCCACTCCGATGCATTAGATTCTCGGCAAGTATTACCAAGTAGCCCTGCTGCTAGAACTTGATCACCGAACATTCTTTATTCAGCCGCAGAGAACACGTGTAATTTAATGTTCACCCATTGCTGTCCATAGCTAGCTCATCTCTCCAGTTGAAAGTATCCATAGAAGCGTCACATTTTGCAACAATGGTGCCAAATAGAAGGAAGACTAATGAACTACGAATGATGGCACTGATCAAAGATGCTGTCCTTGACAGGTGAGGGAGGTTTTGGGAAACTGCTACGGACAAGAAATTTAAAAAAAAAAAAAAAAAGGCAAATATCATTGTTACAATTTACGTATAAATGGTCCCGTGGCAAACCACACTAATCAAAAGCATCCTTGATAATTACATTGTAATTTTGAATTCATTCATGGAAGACTATATCATGGTTCTGTGATGCCTCGGCACATCGAACAAGGAGGAAAGTCTGATGGAATATGAGGAGCCAAATGTCAAGAAGCATCTTACTTATTCTGATTTCACTAGGCTCCATTCCACTTCCAACAAATGGCCTACTGGGTGAGGTCTAGCTGTTGGGCTCGAGTGTCCGACACTGAGACCTGGAATAGTTTAACTGGCCGCGCCATTAGCTGTGGTCAACACTTGATCACTGTCCATGACATGCAGCGGCGGAAGTCATACTACAGACCTTTATCAGATCTTTAGACCACTCTCACGGATTGTTCATTCTAAAATGGGCGCCAATTGACAAACTTAGAACATCCTAGACAAGTGCAAAATACGAGTGACTCACATGGCACACTAAGATTGTCGCTGTTTCTTTTGTTACATGTATTTATTATAACATTAATTTTGATGACCATTTCCTGGTAAGAGATAGAGAGGGGCATAGGTACGGCCTGGCAAGATCAACTGATAGATGGATATTAGTATATGAGTCTGTCGTACGAATCAGAATCACTAGCACTGCAAGCATTTCCTGAACACCTTCTCCCTTCCCTCAGCTCATTTCCTCGCTCCTCTAACATTTTCGTCTGGACTGCTCGGAGTTCAGACATGACAAACCTGCATTTGACTCATTTTGGTATGGTGTGAGAGGACGCTAGCGAGGGTCGCATTTCAACATGTACAGTGTTACGTGTATAAAGTTTAACCCAACGTTTCCTACACCTAACACCTATGTGCGAGACCTAGCGTGCTTATCCTGTGTTTTGATTGTGGATGTGGCCGAGGGATGGGACCCCGCCTGAAGTGTTTGAGAACATGCTTGTCATGGTGGTGTGATCGTCCGAGCGCCCCGTGCTCATGCTAGGCATGTTCTTACTGCCGTCTCTGCTATAGGAGGTGCCTGTGCAGCGCGTCCAACTTGGGACAGATAGACACACAGATAGACAGCCAGTGAGATAGGTAGAGAGACAGAGACAGACAGATAGACACATTGACATACACAGACAGACACGGGCAGATTGGATTTATAAATAGGTAGATACTTTTGAAACATTTATTACATGAACTGATTGGTATTACATCCATGATAAAAAGGTCCTGGGGTGAGAAAGAGGACCGAGAGGGAAGGAGGGTAGTTTCTACTTTTGGTAAAAATTGAATGTGATTTAATTCTCCCAACAGTCTGACTCAATGACGATCTTTACATGTGATGCTAATTTACCCCCCCCCCCCCACACACACACACACATCCTGTTCCTCAAACCCACAAAGAATACAAAGATTGGTAATACATTTTAAGTCAAATGTTTGGATTGATGGTTTCTAGCATACCATGCCTATATTATACATTCACTATTTAAGATACAATCATGTTAGACTGGTTGAGATCTGACTGGTACGGAATCTTAAACACATCATGTCCATTGAGTAGATTTATGTGTTTCTAGGGTGGGAGGATCAAACTAGGGATATTTCTCGTACCACGTGACTGTGACGTCAGACATACTACCTCTATATCCCCGCTCTCTCTCGTTCCGAGCTGCATACCTTCCTACCTGAATAAATAGCGGCCGATTTATTCTATGTGGGGAAGCAAGCTATACTCGTCTGCTACCTCTCAAATAGATCCAAGCACATATGAAGAATACTGGTATCTAATTTAAAACACCGCAACTGTACCACTATTAGAGCACCACATCCGTATACTTCTAAAAAAAAAAAAAAAAGAACTTTCCGACCACTGCAATCTTCAAAATATAATTGCTCTTTAATAGAGTAGTTCAAACAGTATCCAAATATTTATGTTAACACTCGAAGTATAACGAGTGGAAGAAATTAAAGCAAGTCTTCACATCAATGGCCCTATAATGAAGACTGATGGGTTCTGAGAGTTTGGACTGAAAGACAAGAAATGCAAGTTGTTACGGCACTGGTTCTCTCTCACTGCACCTCATTTGGTTATAGCAATAGATCTACCTCATAGCTATATCCCATTTCTTGCAGCTGTTTTCAAAATTTCAAAGAGAACTAGTGAACAATGCATTGTATTTAAAGAGAGAAATATAGTGTTTGGAGTTAGTGCAAGATAGTCGAGTATGTCCGCGTGTCTTTACAGTACGTTATAATAATATAATGCGCCTTTCAGCCACCTGCGGACGGCCATCTCGAAGAGTCTTTCTAATGTGGGAGTGCGAGTTACAAACCTACATACGTGTCTGTGCCGCGTTTGTCACTGTCTTTTCGATAGAGTTTTAACTGAGCATGCTCTCTTGAGTATCTACACTGAATGAGAGGATACGCAGGTTCGTTCATTAATTGTGAGAGGCACAATCACATTTATACATACACTGTCGGTGAAAGTCCGCAAGACCTACACATACTTACACTCAAAGGGATGTGTTCTACGAGTATTGCACGTCTCTATATAATGTCTATTTCACAGGCTCCTTTGCGCTTTTGTTTATGGACTATTCACTAAAAATACATTTTAAAAAATCTCTTGCTGAAAAAAAAAATTAATGTATATTAAATTATGCGTTATGGTCTAGGCCTCTACATAAATCGAACTGAATGTCCAACGACTAATGTCAAACAAAACACTGGCGGGTTTTAACACATCTAAAGAGGTAGAACATAATTTAAACAGTAATGAAGTCATCTTCTCATCCTGCAGAATACCATTTGGGCATGGATCTATAAGGCCCATCATTTCCCGGGCGATAGTTGGGAATGAATGTGTGCGTGCCTGAGCCATGAAGTACGTGACGACGGCGAGGAAAGCCATTCTCCTCCCGCCGCTCCACATGGACGGGTGGTATTAAAAATATAATTATTCTCATTTGTAATTTCAATTCAAGTTTTTTTTCTTTTTTTTTTTTCTCTCCATGCTCTCATCTAGAGGAAGGCGGACGGAAACTTTAAAAGTAAAACAATAAAGGCCTCGAGCCCATTTTTTATCTTTTAGCACTCCTTTTAAGTTGCTCCTCAGGACATCTTTGTGATGCTGACATGGAGATGATGCCAATCTCTGCCGTGGCCCGACGTGCTTACAAGAAATAGCCGAGATAGTCTTAATCAGAAAGACTGAAAAGCCTACAAAAACTTAACCTTAACCGTCCTTCACCAGATAATCTGACTGTCCAATCAAGATACCCTTATCTATTTATTTACCTCAGCAGTACACACGACGATATAACGGCTTTCCCTCCTAGAAGGGTAAGATACACCATTGTGAACGGTGACAATGAGAAAATATTCACCACTCACCATCATTGTGACAATTTCATAATTTTACAGTGGCACAGGCCACACCCAGATCTCAGTATTGCCTAGATGCGTATTCAAATACTCCCAGATCAATGTCATATAAATATGGATATGTCACACCATGTCAGTGAACACTTTGCACTAACTAACAAATATAAAGAGATGCATTAGCTCTGCTGCGTTGACTTAGTTTAACGTCTCCTTTACTTCACTGAAAGTGAAAAGATTGATGAGCTGTCGCATAAGTCAGTTTGTGTTTTTTTGTTGTTGTTTTTTTTTAGTTGTTGTTGTTATTGTTGTCTGTTTGTTTTACATGCATCTATTTATTTATTTTCGTCTATTGTCACAAGAATTCTAAAGGGGACTTGTCGAATTCATTTGACATTTGTAAGATACCACAATATGCATACACACGTAGACAACAATCATTATTTTTTCATCATACTGCATGAACGTGTGGCCCACAGACTGTCTGTACAAGAAACCACAGTTGGACCTCTACATAACTACCGAGGTGAATGTATAATAGCAATAGCACACGACTGATGCAGCACACGACTGATGCGGCACTAATCAGGACAAGAGGGGACAGAGAAAGTAAAGCATTCTTCAGCACAATGTTGGTCCTATGTAGTATCATGTATTAGTAGTGTAGTGTATATGTAGTGATGTACTAGCATTCCCACACGAACACCCAAACCATCAGATTCGATTATGATCTGTCATATCTGTTCACCTTTGAGTCAATCTGGCACACAATTTACCATCAAATTCAGTGATACTTAACTGAGAATGGTAATGAAATATGAAATGCGGTCACTGCTGATGGTGATTTGATGTGTTCGTCCTGAGTTTGTGCAACAGAGACAAGGAGTTCACACTGGCTATACTCTCAAGCTATCGTTTAATGAAACGATCACCTTAACGTCTCTTTTCTTTTTTATACACATGTGACGGGTCATTGAGGGCACAGATAACATTAGAAGTGTCGCATTAATGCTTGCTTAATGATCCAAATCTTAACATCCGTATAACTTAACACAGGAGCTCATAGAATTGGGACCTTTAGCTTCCATGTCAATGCTCAAATTATAATAACTTTTTTGCAATGACATGTAGTGAAAGGCATGTTTTTCGTGGAAGGCTACTAAACTAGTCGACTTAGAAAAGAACACCTAGTGAAGCAGACAAATCAACCATTCTCTAGCCTTGATTTAAAAATAAAGTTATATCAGTGCTGATAAAATCTAAAGATGAGTGATACCATTGATATCAAAAGTTATGGCGAGCCCATGTCTCTGAATCCATTATGTGATAGAAGCCAAGAATGCTATTGAAAACTCGGCTCGTCTGGCACACTAATCCTTTATCTCCATAAAGCTGCATTGTGTATGCTTTTCCCGATAGTTCTACCACAAAGCGAGGTTTATAGTAACAGCAATAAAATTTTAATTGAAGAACTTCCTACACATCATTTCCGCTTAGTATATAAGAAAATTATTAGAAGAAGGCGACTCCATTAATTTTTCCATTATGATGAAAAATACTGGTGTGCACCTAAAAAGTTAAAACCGGTTGTCAAACATTTTCTGTAGCCGTAAACTATTCAATGCCTCTACAATCAACTGTTTGCGATATCGTTTTATGGTTTAAAAGAAAGAGGTAATGATCTGCTCGGGTGAACATTTCATTGCACACTTCTGTCCGTTTCAACCCAAGAGCAGTAAAATAATGGATGAAGAACCAAGCGGTCTGAAAATTTGGCCAGTAACTCAGTTTACTTAATTTTTTCTAACTTACCAAGTTTTACGGATTATTGTTTTTTTTTTTTTTAGTATGTGGCGTTAGCTGCCAATGAATAATCAGAAGCAAAGGTTGGAATAGCAGAAAAATAAGATTCCAATCAAGCCTTGAAATGTCGGTAATTAGTAATATAAACTTACAAATATCGCACTCTCTGAACTGTACCGAACAAAACCTTTTTCTTCTTTCCCCGATGCTGCATTCACGACATGACTAGTACCTTCTTCCACTGAGGCGTCCAACCTGACGAAAAGCATGTCAGTTATTTAAACAATTACTCAAATATTTCCTAAAGCCTGTGAGGCTTCCGGGTGGGGTATGTGTGAAAGGAGGGGAGGGGGGGGGGGACCACACTGCTTTCAAGCTGGCACCCAGAATTTACACACGCTTCCAACTTTACAACTTGATGGTGTATATTTCATTCTTATGCAGTAATAGTGACGTTTAACAGGTACCCAGCATTGATAAAATCTAGGACAAGTAGCCCCACTTATGCGCTGACATCAATTTTCAACATCGCTGTAAATATAATAAAAACGAAGCACCTGTTTTTTTTTTTAAAAAAGGAGAAAAAAAAAAAAAAAAAACGAACAAAGAAGAAAAAGACAAAATAAAAACAAAAAACGCTGGCATGCCCCTGGTCAGGAACCACTGAAAGACCAATGTGAGGCATGTAACAGAAGCTGAAAACTAGAGAGCGTTGTTATGGAAATACTTTCCATTGTTGCCAACATCTGAACAATCAATCCTCCCCCTTTTGGAACAACAAACTATTCCTGACTTCTCCCCTACAAAGAAAAAGAAACAAACAAGAAAGTCCTTTCTATATGCAGAGTACTATACAATAAATCAATGACGAAAAGCAACAAAGCCCAAATAAACCTGACGGTATACAGGCATCTCGATATAGCAAGCCAGCCAGCCAGCTGAGGCCGGCCATAGGATGAGGCTGCTGAAGGGGACAGAACATTAACAGAAGTAAATCACCTTGGCGGTGTCTGTGCATAAAACCTGGAGCCATGTTTAAGGTTGGATGTAGAGACCTATCCATGACAGTAGCATTCAAATTTATTACAGGGACTAGGGACAATTTCACATTGAAGGTGGCACCATACCTTAACACTTGACAGAAGGCCGATCTTTTCATGAAACTCCATGCAAGTGATTCTTTTTTTTTTTTTTTTCCAGCGTATATACTTCTACTGCTGGAGCCACTGTCTCATGATCTCTACCAAGTTAAATTTTAGACATTAAAAAAAAAAAGAAAAGAAAATATTTTTATTATCTTTTTCAATGAAAAATTTCTCTACCCTCCCCCCCTCCTTAATATCTTCAGAGGCTGACATTGGACTGTTCCTTTCACAAAAGTCAAATGACATCACATTCACTGCTACGTATAGCCTGCCTTGTGAAATGCCATTGATGTTTACTTTACACAAAAACTGAAACTGAACAAAAGTAAAATAAATGATGGCATACCACACTGGTTAAAAATAACCAAAAAATACACTGAAAAAAACAAAATCACCAAACTGGCTATATCCAGCTTATATGTCTACAGGCCCTTTACTGTTCCTTCAGATTTTTAACTTGAAGTAAAACACCTCTCTAGTCTTGAAGTCTTGATGGTGAACTTTTGAAGCATGTTGTCATTTCATTTCCTAGGCTATACAGATATACATAACAGAAGTTCTTGCAATATAAGTCAATTTCAGGTTGGTTTTGGGATGAGATAGTGGGGTGAGATTTTCTTTTTACTTTCATGCTACACCATAGCATCAAAGTCCAGAGATCCATTTCTTTTCATCTCCTACACTATACGATCAGATAATAATCCACTGAGATGTTCATGGGCAACATGAAAAATGAGATACTTCAATTCTTGAACAAATCCCTAGATACAAATTAACTCATTCAGAATCTGTTTGTGATCAGGTGGTCGTGGTGGTGATCAACACTCCATTTGTTTAAAATTGTGAATTGTCACATCTGTGGCTTTACACTGTGGAATACACTGCATTGTAATGCACACAACACGAATCATTGTTGTGCAGCTTATGAGTGTAACAGCACTGTCAAACAGAGCAAGAGATGGACTGATTAACTTTCAATGCATTTTAATTAAAAAGACACCTCTTCGGTTTTTTGTTTACAATATTTCAGCTATCACGTGGCCAAGCTTCTTGCCACCTGCAGATTCCAAACTTGTCCATTAAAATGTGTTTTGGTTAGGTGCATGGGTACGGATCAGACTAAGAGCTTTCTTCAAAAGTGTTGTGTATCATGCATTTATATGAAAATCTTTCTAAATCCGTTTTACACTATTTTATTTCTATTGGACTTTGCTTCAGAACAGTGTTTCTGAGTAAATTTATCACATCTATGGATTATTACCAACATAGCTATCTATGGGCAGAACAGAATTCAGCTAAAAGAAATTGAAAATCAGTGACCTCTGAATTGCAATGTTTGTCCAAGTCTGAACATTATCAACTGAGTCAAACTGGCAAAAATTTTGATCAAGAGTCTACTTCTACTTAATTTTTAAAGATGCTTTCCCTCTTTCCCTTTGAAAAAAAAACAATAGGCCTAGATCTTACTAGAATCTATGCATACTGTACAAGTACAAGACAAAAAAAAAAGCCCATTTCATAATTCAAACCTACAAATCTAGATCTAGAATTAAGAGTAACTTACTAAATCTTGACTACAAACAATGCAAGCTGCAAGGAAGTGACAGGTGGAAAACTTGTCTCTAGAATCTAGATAGCTCCAGATCTAGTCTGCTGGGAGAGTTTGATGTGGGTTTCTATAGTTGGTGTCGTCAGTCACTTAATCTAGGCCCACTAGATATATAGACTAGATCTAGACTCTACATGTAGATCTATATCTATAGACACAGATCTAGATCTAGACTAGGTCTAATCTAGATCTGTTTGTTTGTTTGTTTGTGTTGGGGTTTAACGACACATAAGCACGATTACGGCTAGATCTATATTGTGTCAAACACTGTTAGATAGGCTACGTTTACATGCCAAGAAGAAGACAGGAAAGAAAGCGGGACAGAAGACAGTAGCAAGGAGAAGAAGAAGAGATGTCTCTCCTGGAACGTCGAGGATGGCATTCCATGGGAGACATCCCACCGATGGCGGGCTTAAACCGCCTGCAGATGGGAGCAGACAACCTACTTATAAACTCCGGGTCCCCGCAGATCTGTTCTACCACTGACTTTGATTAGTTTGATCTCTGTTTGCCGCTCTAACAATTTGAAAGAAAATCCCGTTAATGGCCCGTGTAGTTTAATGATTTAAAACAGATAAACAATTAATGTCTCTCACCTTCGGGAAGTGCGCTCTGTCTCGTTGGTTAAAATCACTCTTTCGGCTCTTTGTATAACATTGTTCATAAGATTCCGCGGGTGCGGCCATCTTACTTTTGTTTTGATCACATGACTTGACCTAAGACTGACGGGGAAACTGATCCACATAAATAATATGTACGAGGATGTCGCATAAAAAATAAGTACATTATTAATGTGGGTCTAATATTACAGTACTTAGATCTAGCGTGTACCGATGTTCAAGGATAATGTACCACAACATCTATGAAAACTTTTGAATCGCCATTTTCGCACATCTAAGTAGCTTTACAAGGCATCAATTTCACAATTTCTTATACTTTGCCAAAAGTATTTTATTATCAGTGAGAAAAATGCAGGGTATTTTTAGCGAGTATGAGCTGACTAACCTCCAATGTTAATCTAATCTAATGACAAACGATTTTATTGCCAACGCATGTATGAACCGTTTTTCTTGTTGTCTGAAAAATTTTCATGAGCCATATGACGTTGTTTTTTGTTGTTATTTTTGCTTTATATAATACGAATCTTTATTTTTGCCCTGGACTCCCCCCCCCCCCTGTTCTGTAATGTCCTTTTGTTCCCCCCCCCCTCCCCCTCCGCCTTTTTCCGTTAGACTACATACTCACGAACCACAGTCATAACACGCGTATCTTTCCAAACTAAAACTAGTGCCGACAGTTTTTTTTTTTAACC
Source organism: Peronia peronii (assembly GCA_039654565.1). NCBI lineage: Eukaryota > Metazoa > Mollusca > Gastropoda > Systellommatophora > Onchidiidae > Peronia > Peronia peronii. The sequence continues at coordinate 4,885 of JBCEWB010772049.1, read as the reverse complement.
TCAAGACTCGCTGGAAATCTCACCCACTACTTTTTAACCACTGAGAGCCACTTCCATCATCTTCTAAAGTTATATACATCCTAGTTCCTATGTTGGTTCGAGTTTTTCACCCCATCCTTCCGTTCCCGAGCCATTCATTCAGCCACACAAATTCATCCTCTTTCTTATTTTCCCGACCATTTCTCTCTTCACTTTGCATTGGCACAAATGACTACATATAGAACCAAAGGTTTATAAGAAAGAAAACATTGTCTAAGCGCGTATTTTTATTTTATTTTATGTCGTTTTATTCAATTTTATTTAAGAAAAAATATTGTTTCGACAAGAACATCTCCGCCTAGGCTATTCAATGATAACTGTCAAGGTTCGTTTACCTTCAGCATACCTTAGAAGAGTCGAGTTCTATGCTATTACTATTAGTAATTGCTACATGTACTCGGAAGGGAAAACGAAGCTACAATCATTATTTTCATAGACGTTTTGCCCAACCTTCTTGTATGGTATGGACGAATTCGACTCGAGAGGGACATATTTTATTATTGTGCTACCATTTTACTGTTTTATATTGTCATGCTTTCCTTCAGTCCACAGGTAGCCTAATAAAATAAATACGATTGTCGGCTGTATCAGTTATTGAAAATTTGTTGCCATACTCAAAAGAAATTAAATTCCCACACAGAGAGAAAAAAAAAAGACCTTGCTAATATTGCTCTTGATAAATTTAGTAACAATAACTGCTGACATCTAAATCATCATAACTAATTTCTAATATTAGGCCTATGTACTGCATCTGGTATGATATTGACATAGAAGAAAGATTGGAAAAAAAAAGGAGAAAGTCTCAAACAACGGGAACGAATTCTTAAACTTTGAACAGCGACAAAATAAAACATAACAAAAGAAAACAACAACAACAACAACAAAAGTCAGAATAAAACAGCAAATGAATATGTATAGGCAAGAACAATTAACAGTGATGTAGGACTGGAGTAGCTTATTATGTGTGTTATTTTTCACTTATTTTAGATACGCCCTCAATATGCAGATGTTTCCGATAGTGCGACAAGTCCTAGGCGTACATAGTAGGCTTACTTTATCTAGATCTATGTCCGCCTACGCCGGGCTCAAAAATAGCCTTTTGTCTTGTGGATCTTGATACAAAAAAAGATGCGTAAGCCTTCATGCAAACTGCAATTCTCCCATAACTCAAAGGTCAGCTATAACACTAATAACAGCAAACATTGGATGACCTCCAGAATCTGGTCTCAAACTTACCCTCTTGCATTTCTCTTGCGTCCACATCTATCTTTCCTGGTGACTTAACTTTTTGCGATATCTGATGATGCAGGTCTAAGATCGAAGGCTAAGATCAATTAGTGATCGAACAATGTATTATGCCCCGGCACAGTTGGACAAGTATTATGCAGACGGGAGACGTAATGGGAAATGCAACGCCCCCCCCCCCCCAAACCAACCACCCCTAGAAACGCGCTGTGGCAGGCTATTGGAATTTATTGGGCAACTGTTCATGCAGATTTGCTAAGCCGTGAATGTGAATACATGTAGATGATAGTACATGTAGTACAACTTATCGTGGCGTACTCTATACGTACATGTTTATTGTATATATATGTAACGTGAAGCGAATTTTACTAACTTGAGGATGGGACAAATTGTAAGGGGAAAAAATGAAGAGAGAGAAAAAAAGAAGAAAGACAGAGAGAGAGAGAGCGGGAGAAAAGAGAGAAGAGAGAGTGAGTGAGTGAGTGAGAGAGAGAGAGAGAGAGAGAGAGAGAGTATTCAAATCTAACGTACCGATAGATATATCGTATTTACTAAACAGAGAATTGTATGTTGTGATGGTGAGAGGCGATGATGATGAGATGGTAGTTTTGTCAGTGAATAAAAAAACTAGCTTACTAACCCTTAAAAACTGGATAGAAGTTATCCAAAAAAGAAAGAAAGAACAAATGAAACAAAAAAAAAAAAAGGACAAGTACACTGCTCACACACAAGCATATCCAGCAGCTCCTAAGGCCAACTAATAACACATGTAAATTATCATCCCTGTTTTATTTGAAAAACTATTCATGGCAAAGGCAAACATGTGCAATGCAACAGCAACAGAATGTAATCAAGCAAAATTACAAACAGCCATCATGCATCTTGTGCGCTCTTTCATTCATACGCTTTTTATTGTGGGTCAAAAGCCTGTGGAAGAGGCAATAGCCCAATACTCTCTACATTTCTCATCATTTTTGAAAAATGGAAAGTTCAAATCAAGAAGCTTTCTCTCCCTAAAAGCGACAATATGCAAACAATGATAATACTTGTTTCACAAAAAAATGAAAACCGCAAGAGAATTATGGAAATGACGAGTTTTCATATCTGATTAACTACGTGTGGGCTATAATTATGCTATGCCTGCAGCTTATCTCATCAAGATTTATACTTTACTAGAAATGTTATATTGACTTATAAAAAAAAACGCTGTGGTTAGATCAAAAAAAAAAAAAAAAAAAAACCACAATGTATGAACAGTATATCGCAATTTATCAATTTCCATTTCTCGACTGTCCTGAATAATCTAAATGTAAGAGGGAGAATTCAAGTACATGTATTTAGACTATTAACTACACAGCCCTAAGTAACAGCGTTATCACAGACGTAATGACCATAGTAGGGATATTCTGCAGTAACAGAATTTGTGCTGTGCACACACATGGCACAAATTGTAACTTGTAGCACTTTATAAGTACAGATGTAGATCTAAATCTACACTGTATCTGTAACTCCAAATGAGGTCTGCAAATTAGCTAGAATGTAATCAACACAGCTCTGCTGTCATTTTTTAAAAATACAATATATGCAGCGCATTTGTAACTGCTTATACTGTATTCTTAAAAATGACCACAGAGCTTAATCATGTACTTTCACTCTTTCATTTTAATTTCATTTTATTTTACCCACCAAAGGGTCCATAAATGTTTCCCTGATTATAAAAAGAGAACATAAATATATTAACTTGTAAATTGTTAACTCATTAATTTCAATGTTGATATACATGTAGTCACATGCAACCAACAGATTTCTAGAACTGACAAATATTTTCTCATAATCTCATGCAAACTTTTCATTTACAATACTTGTTTACATACAACATCCTTAATTTGTCACAACACAACAGCGATATTCTACAGTAGGGATGTAATTTTGAATCTGGCATGACAATTTGTATGAGAAGTACATACAGTACATGTATATAATACAGTATCTGCTGACAAAATGCCAGAAACAAATTTTGATGCAATTTAAAAAAAATGTTTAAATCTCTGAACAGAATCCTCGCAGCTCTACTGTAATTAATGATCATGGGGCTTTGTGAAAACAAATTAATTTCATTCAAGAGTAACAACAAAATGATCATTAATTATGTGTTTATAAAACAAACAAAAGGAAACAAGGAAACAATGATCCTGTCTGGCAAAATACATTATTAGACTCTCTCCCATTTTTCATCTTGACTGAAATCGTTACAGTGGAAGTAATAACTAGCCATGTATCCTAATGCCTCTTACTATCTCTGCATAAAACACAGTATTATACAACAGTTCACTGATCCATGCTCTGAACCCCCTTCCTCTCTTCTCCAAACACACAGAATAATTTTAATACTCAAACGACTACAGCATGGTATGAATAAAATTATCATGCAAGAGGATCATTATCTTTAAAGAACAGAAATGTATTATCACAGTTAGAACAAAATGTGAGAACTCAGCTTCAAGCACATCGTAATTAACATAATATTAATAAAATGAAAGACTGCTGACTTCTTCAAATTTATCATGGTGTGCTCATACAGCATTTAAACTGTGAGTACTAAGAGTGTTCATGTTTAAAGTACTACCCTGGAGGGATGTTGCTATGTTTCATGCAAATGTGAGAATACATTGCATATTTGGCTATGTTTTCATCCAGTGTATGTATGCAATGGTATGTGAAACTGAAGAACACATGCCATAAAAAACAAAGAGTTACTGCCAACAACAAAAAAAAGATGAAAATGATCAAAAGATTTACAAAGTACTTCCCTTTACCACATCTATAGAGCATTTTCTATATCATTTCCTTGCACTACGCGAGCAGGAAATTTGAGACGCTTGAAGCTGAGATTTTCATCTTGCACATACACTCTAAAACGGTTAAAATGAAATTTGTGGGGAATGGAAATCATTTCGTTCTATCACTATTCTGTTATATCAGAAGAAGCTAAATTGAAACAGGCGATGCAATCCTTGGATGCGAGTTTAATTTATCAAATCACCTCCCCTGATTGAAGAACCGCTACCTTACGGCCCATATCCTTTCTGAAAGAATTCGCCTTTTCCATCAGCAATGTGCCGCAACTGGAATGGCCATGCTGCAAGCTTGCATAAGCCACACTGACAAAACCTTTTCCAGCTCTTCAAAATTGCCTGCGCGCATTCGCTTTTTGTCAGTTGCAAATGGCGAAAAGTTAAAACTTTGTTCGATCTGGACTCTGTTCTTCCAGATTGTAGACAAAGTTGAGCTTGGAATGGCATACTTTCTGCAGATGTCTGACCTTTTCATTAAACCTTCAACTTCATGAATCAGTGTCCTTTTGAACTGCAGCAATAAACCTGTTCTCTTACGTTTTAATGTTTGGTTTCGATGAATTCATCATTGATTGCCAGCCTAGATCTAAAATACCTTTATATCAATTTGAAGCTCATAATTTATAATATGAAACTGAAGAATGCCTATCGACTTCTCAAAACTCGCTGTCAAGAAACACTGACAAGCACGACTGGTTTGACTGACCGAATGCCTGCAAGTGGAAGTGTGTATAGTGTATGACTGA